>SZWC01029383.1:7733-24408 GCA_023375785.1 Penium margaritaceum | reverse complement strand
TCTGGCACAACTCTGGCACAACTATGGCACAACTCTAGCTCAACTCTGGCACAACTCTGGCACAAATCTGGCACAACTCGGCACAACTCTGTCACAACTCCAGCACAACTCTGGCACAACTCTGGCACAACTATGACACAACTTTGGCACAGCTCTGACAAACCTCTAGCACAACTCGGGCACAACTCTGGCACAACTGTGGCAAAACTCTGGCACAACTCTTGCACAACTCTGGCACAACCCTGGCACAACTCCGGCACAACTCTGGCACAGCTCTGGAACAACTCTGGCTCAACTATGGCACAACACTGGCACAACTCCGGCACAAGTCCGGCACAACTCTGGCACAGCTCCAGCACAACTATGGCAAAACTCTGGCACAACTCTAGCACAATTCTGGCAAAACTCCGGCATAACTCCGGGAAAACTCTGGCACAACTCCAGGACAAGTCTGGCACAACTTTGCCACAACTATGACAAACTATGGCACAGCTCTAACAGACCTCTAGCACAACTCGGGCACGTCTCTGGCACAACTCTGGCACAGCTCTGGCTTAACTCTGGCACAACTCTGGCACAACTGTGGCAAAAATGTACCACAAAGTTTGCACAACTCTGGCACAACTCTGGCAGAACTCTTGCAAAACTCTGGCACAACTCTGGCACAACTACAGCATAACTGTGGAACTACTCTGGCACAACTTTGGCACAACTATGGCAAAACTCTAGCACAACCCTGACACAATTCTGGCACAACTCTGGCACAAATCTGGGACACCTCTGGCACAACTCTGGCACAACTCTGGCTTAACTCTGGCACAACTCCGGCACAACTCTGGCACAACTCCGGCAAATTTCTGGCACAACTCTGGCACAACTCCGGCACAACTCTGGCACAACTCCGGCAAATTTCTGGCACAACTCTGGCACAACTATGGTTCAACTCTCGCACAGCTCTGACAAAACTCAAGCACAACTAGGGCACAACTCTTGCACAACTCTGCCATAACTCTGGCACAACTCTGGCACAACTCTGGCACATCTCTGGCAGAACTCTAGCACAAATTTGGAACAACTCTGGCACAACTGTGGCACAACTCTGGCACAGCTTTGCACAACTCTGGCAAAACTCCGGCACAACTCCAGCACAACTCTGGCACAAATCCGGCACAACTCTTGCACAACTCTGGCACAACTCCAGCACAACTCTGGCAAAGCTCCAACACAACTCTCACACAACTCTTGAACAGCTCTGGCACAACTCTGGTACAACTCTGGCACAACTCTGGCACAACTCTGGCATAACTCTGGAAAAACTCAAGCACAAATGTGGCACAACCCGGGCAAACTCTGGCACAACTCTGGCACAACTCTGGTACAACTCTGGCACAACTCTGGCACAACTCTGGCACATCTCTGGCACAGCTCTGCCACAACTCTGGTACAACTCTGGCACAACTCTGGCACAACTCCGGCACAACTCTTGCACAACTCTGGCACAACTCCAGCACAACTCTGGCAAAGCTCCAACACAACTCTCACACAACTCTTGAACAGCTCTGGCACAACTCTGGCACAACTCTGGCACATCTCTGGCACAGCTCTGCCACAACTCTGGTACAACTCTGGCACAACTCTGGCACAACTCCGGCACAACTCTTGCACAACTCTGGCACAACTCCAGCACAACTCTGGCAAAGCTCCAACACAACTCTCACACAACTCTTGAACAGCTCTGGCACAACTCTGGCACAACTCTGGCACATCTCTGGCACAGCTCTGCCACAACTCTGGTACAACTCTGGCACAACTCTGGCACAACTCCGGCACAACTCTTGCACAACTCTGGCACAACTCCAGCACAACTCTGGCAAAGCTCCAACACAACTCTCACACAACTCTTGAACAGCTCTGGCACAACTCTGGCACAACTCTGGCACATCTCTGGCACAGCTCTGCCACAACTCTGGTACAACTCTGGCACAACTCTGGCACAACTCCGGCACAACTCTTGCACAACTCTGGCACAACTCCAGCACAACTCTGGCAAAGCTCCAACACAACTCTCACACAACTCTTGAACAGCTCTGGCACAACTCTGGCACAACTCTGGCACATCTCTGGCACAGCTCTGCCACAACTCTGGTACAACTCTGGCACAACTCTGGCACAACTCCGGCACAACTCTTGCACAACTCTGGCACAACTCCAGCACAACTCTGGCAAAGCTCCAACACAACTCTCACACAACTCTTGAACAGCTCTGGCACAACTCTGGCACAACTCTGGCACATCTCTGGCACAGCTCTGCCACAACTCTGGTACAACTCTGGCACAACTCTGGCACAACTCCGGCACAACTCTTGCACAACTCTGGCACAACTCCAGCACAACTCTGGCAAAGCTCCAACACAACTCTCACACAACTCTTGAACAGCTCTGGCACAACTCTGGCACAACTCTGGCACATCTCTGGCACAGCTCTGCCACAACTCTGGTACAACTCTGGCACAACTCTGGCACAACTCCGGCACAACTCTTGCACAACTCTGGCACAACTCCAGCACAACTCTGGCAAAGCTCCAACACAACTCTCACACAACTCTTGAACAGCTCTGGCACAACTCTGGCACAACTCTGGCACATCTCTGGCACAGCTCTGCCACAACTCTGGTACAACTCTGGCACAACTCTGGCACAACTCCGGCACAACTCCGGCACAACTCTGACGCAACTCCAGCACAACTCCGGCACAACTTTGGCAGAACTATGGCACAACTCTGGCACAGGTCTGACAAACCTCTAGCACAACTCGGGCACGACTCTGGCACAAGCCTTGCAACCTCTAGTACAACTCTTGCTCAACTCTGGCACAAGAAAGGCACAACTCTGGCACAACACTAGCACAACTCTGGCACAACTCTGGCAAAACTGTAGCAAACATTTGGCACATTTCTGGCACAACTCTAGCAGAACTCTGGCACAACTCTGGCACAACTTTGGCACAACTCGGGCACAACTGTGGAACAACTCTGGAACAACTTTCGCACAACTATGGCACAACTCTAGCACAACCCTGGCACAACTCTTGCACAACTCTGGCACAACTCTGCGAAAACTCTGGCACTAATCTAGCACTAATCTGGCACAACTCTGGCACAACTTAAGCAAAACTCCGGCACAACTCTGGCGCAGCTCCAGCACAACTCTGGCACAACTCTCGCACAACTCTGGCACAACTCTGGAAAATCTCTGGCACAACTCTGGCACAACTTTGGCACAACTCTGGCACAACTCTGGTTCAACTCTTGCACAACTCTGGCACAACTCTAGCACAACTCTGGCACAGCTCTGGCACAACTCTGGCACACCTCTGGCACAACTCTCGCACAACTCTGGCACAACTCCGGCACACCTCTGGCACAACTCTCGCACAACTCTGGCACAACTCCGGCACACCTCTGGCACAACTCTCGCACAACTCTGGCACAACTCCGGCACACCTCTGGCACAACTCTCGCACAACTCTGGCACAACTCCGGCACACCTCTGGCACAACTCTCGCACAACTCTGGCACAACTCCGGCACACCTCTGGCACAACTCTCGCACAACTCTGGCACAACTCCGGCACACCTCTGGCACAACTCTCGCACAACTCTGGCACAACTCCGGCACACCTCTGGCACAACTCTCGCACAACTCTGGCACAACTCCGGCACACCTCTGGCACAACTCTCGCACAACTCTGGCACAACTCCGGCACACCTCTGGCACAACTCTCGCACAACTCTGGCACAACTCCGGCACACCTCTGGCACAACTCTCGCACAACTCTGGCACAACTCCGGCACACCTCTGGCACAACTCTCGCACAACTCTGGCACAACTCCGGCACACCTCTGGCACAACTCTCGCACAACTCTGGCACAACTCCGGCACACCTCTGGCACAACTCTCGCACAACTCTGGCACAACTCCGGCACACCTCTGGCACAACTCTCGCACAACTCTGGCACAACTCCGGCACACCTCTGGCACAACTCTCGCACAACTCTGGCACAACTCCGGCACACCTCTGGCACAACTCTCGCACAACTCTGGCACAACTCCGGCACACCTCTGGCACAACTCTCGCACAACTCTGGCACAACTCCGGCACACCTCTGGCACAACTCTCGCACAACTCTGGCACAACTCCGGCACACCTCTGGCACAACTCTCGCACAACTCTGGCACAACTCCGGCACACCTCTGGCACAACTCTCGCACAACTCTGGCACAACTCCGGCACACCTCTGGCACAACTCTCGCACAACTCTGGCACAACTCCGGCACACCTCTGGCACAACTCTCGCACAACTCTGGCACAACTCAAGCACAACTCCGGCACAACTCTGGCGCAGCTCTAGCACAACTCTGGCACAGCTCTGACACAGCTCTAGCACAACTCGGGCACAAATCTGGCGCAACTCCAGCACAGCTCCGGCACAACTCTGGCACAACTCTGGCACAACTCTGGCACAACTCTGGCACAACTCTGGCACAACTATGGCACAACTCTGGCACAGCTCTGACAAAGCTCTAGCACAACTCGGGCACAAATCTGGCGCAACTCCAGCACAGCTCCGGCACAAATCTGGCACAACTCCAGCTCAACTCACTATGGCACAACTGCAGCACAACTATGGCACAGCCCCGGCACAACTCTGGCACAACTCTGTAACAACTCTTGCACAACTCTGGTACAACTTTGGTACAACTCTGGCACAAATCTGGCACAACTCTGCCAAAACTCTAGCACAAATGTGGCCTAACTCTGGCACAACTCTGGCAGAACTCTGGCACAACTCTGGCACAACTCAAGCACAACACTGGACGAACTCTGGCACAACAATGGCATAACTCAGGCACAACTCTGGCACAACTCTGGGAAACCTCTGGTGCAACTCTGGTGCAACTCTGGCACAACTTTGGCACAACTCTGGCACAACTCCGGCAAAAATCTGGCACAACATTGGCACAACTCTGGCACAACGTCAGCACAATTCTGGCACAACTCTGGCACAACTATGGCACAACTCTGGCACAGCTCTGTAACAACTCTGGCACAACTGTGGCTTAACTCTGGGACAACTCTGGAAAACGTAAAGCACTAATTTGGCACAACTCTGGCTCAACTCTGGCAGAACTCCGGCACAACTCTCGCACAACTCTGGCAAAACTCTGGAACAACTCTAACAAAACTCTGGTAAAACTCTGCCGGAATTCTGGCACAACTCTGGCACAACTCTGGCACAACTCTGGCACAACTCTGGCACAACTCTGGCACAACTCTGGCACATCTCTGGCACAACTCTGGCACAACTCTGGCACAGCTCTGGCACAACTCTGACACAACTCTGGCACAGCTCTGAAAGAACTCCGGCACAACTATGGCACAACTTTGGGACATCTCCGGCACAACTCTGGCACAACTCTAGCACAGCTCCGGCACAACTCTGGCACAACACTGGCGCAACTCTGGCACAACTCTGGCACAAATCTAGCACAACTCTGGTTAAACCATGGCACAAATCTGGCACAAATCGAGCACAAATTATCCAAAACTCTGGAAAAACTCTAGCACAAATGTGGCACAACTCTGGCACAACTTCAACACAACTGTGGAACAACTCTGGCACAACTTTGGCACAACTATGGCACAACTCTAGCACAACCCTGGCAAAACTTTGGCACAACTCTGGCACAACTCCAGCACAACTCCAGCACAACTCCAGCACAACTCCAGCACAACTCCAGCACAACTCCAGCACAACTCCAGCACAACTCCAGCACAACTCCAGCACAACTCCAGCACAACTCCAGCACAACTCCAGCACAACTCCAGCACAACTCCAGCACAACTCCAGCACAACTCCAGCACAACTCCAGCACAACTCCAGCACAACTCCAGCACAACTCCAGCACAACTCCAGCACAACTCCAGCACAACTCCAGCACAACTCCAGCACAACTCCAGCACAACTCCAGCACAACTCCAGCACAACTCCAGCACAACTCCAGCACAACTCCAGCACAACTCCAGCACAACTCCAGCACAACTCCAGCACAACTCCAGCACAACTCCAGCACAACTCCAGCACAACTCCAGCACAACTCCAGCACAACTCCAGCACAACTCCAGCACAACTCCAGCACAACTCCAGCACAACTCCAGCACAACTCCAGCACAACTCCAGCACAACTCCAGCACAACTCCAGCACAACTCCAGCACAACTCCAGCACAACTCCAGCACAACTCCAGCACAACTCCAGCACAACTCCAGCACAACTCCAGCACAACTCCAGCACAACTCCAGCACAACTCCAGCACAACTCCAGCACAACTCCAGCACAACTCCAGCACAACTCCAGCACAACTCCAGCACAACTCCAGCACAACTCCAGCACAACTCCAGCACAACTCCAGCACAACTCCAGCACAACTCCAGCACAACTCCAGCACAACTCCAGCACAACTCCAGCACAACTCCAGCACAACTCCAGCACAACTCCAGCACAACTCCAGCACAACTCCAGCACAACTCCAGCACAACTCCAGCACAACTCCAGCACAACTCCAGCACAACTCCAGCACAACTCCAGCACAACTCCAGCACAACTCCAGCACAACTCCAGCACAACTCCAGCACAACTCCAGCACAACTCCAGCACAACTCCAGCACAACTCCAGCACAACTCCAGCACAACTCCAGCACAACTCCAGCACAACTCCAGCACAACTCCAGCACAACTCCAGCACAACTCCAGCACAACTCCAGCACAACTCCAGCACAACTCCAGCACAACTCCAGCACAACTCCAGCACAACTCCAGCACAACTCCAGCACAACTCCAGCACAACTCCAGCACAACTCCAGCACAACTCCAGCACAACTCCAGCACAACTCCAGCACAACTCCAGCACAACTCCAGCACAACTCCAGCACAACTCCAGCACAACTCCAGCACAACTCCAGCACAACTCCAGCACAACTCCAGCACAACTCCAGCACAACTCCAGCACAACTCCAGCACAACTCCAGCACAACTCCAGCACAACTCCAGCACAACTCCAGCACAACTCCAGCACAACTCCAGCACAACTCCAGCACAACTCCAGCACAACTCCAGCACAACTCCAGCACAACTCCAGCACAACTCCAGCACAACTCCAGCACAACTCCAGCACAACTCCAGCACAACTCCAGCACAACTCCAGCACAACTCCAGCACAACTCCAGCACAACTCCAGCACAACTCCAGCACAACTCCAGCACAACTCCAGCACAACTCCAGCACAACTCCAGCACAACTCCAGCACAACTCCAGCACAACTCCAGCACAACTCCAGCACAACTCCAGCACAACTCCAGCACAACTCCAGCACAACTCCAGCACAACTCCAGCACAACTCCAGCACAACTCCAGCACAACTCCAGCACAACTCCAGCACAACTCCAGCACAACTCCAGCACAACTCCAGCACAACTCCAGCACAACTCCAGCACAACTCCAGCACAACTCCAGCACAACTCCAGCACAACTCCAGCACAACTCCAGCACAACTCCAGCACAACTCCAGCACAACTCCAGCACAACTCCAGCACAACTCCAGCACAACTCCAGCACAACTCCAGCACAACTCCAGCACAACTCCAGCACAACTCCAGCACAACTCCAGCACAACTCCAGCACAACTCCAGCACAACTCCAGCACAACTCCAGCACAACTCCAGCACAACTCCAGCACAACTCCAGCACAACTCCAGCACAACTCCAGCACAACTCCAGCACAACTCCAGCACAACTCCAGCACAACTCCAGCACAACTCCAGCACAACTCCAGCACAACTCCAGCACAACTCCAGCACAACTCCAGCACAACTCCAGCACAACTCCAGCACAACTCCAGCACAACTCCAGCACAACTCCAGCACAACTCCAGCACAACTCCAGCACAACTCCAGCACAACTCCAGCACAACTCCAGCACAACTCCAGCACAACTCCAGCACAACTCCAGCACAACTCCAGCACAACTCCAGCACAACTCCAGCACAACTCCAGCACAACTCCAGCACAACTCCAGCACAACTCCAGCACAACTCCAGCACAACTCCAGCACAACTCCAGCACAACTCCAGCACAACTCCAGCACAACTCCAGCACAACTCCAGCACAACTCCAGCACAACTCCAGCACAACTCCAGCACAACTCCAGCACAACTCCAGCACAACTCCAGCACAACTCCAGCACAACTCCAGCACAACTCCAGCACAACTCCAGCACAACTCCAGCACAACTCCAGCACAACTCCAGCACAACTCCAGCACAACTCCAGCACAACTCCAGCACAACTCCAGCACAACTCCAGCACAACTCCAGCACAACTCCAGCACAACTCCAGCACAACTCCAGCACAACTCCAGCACAACTCCAGCACAACTCCAGCACAACTCCAGCACAACTCCAGCACAACTCCAGCACAACTCCAGCACAACTCCAGCACAACTCCAGCACAACTCCAGCACAACTCCAGCACAACTCCAGCACAACTCCAGCACAACTCCAGCACAACTCCAGCACAACTCCAGCACAACTCCAGCACAACTCCAGCACAACTCCAGCACAACTCCAGCACAACTCCAGCACAACTCCAGCACAACTCCAGCACAACTCCAGCACAACTCCAGCACAACTCCAGCACAACTCCAGCACAACTCCAGCACAACTCCAGCACAACTCCAGCACAACTCCAGCACAACTCCAGCACAACTCCAGCACAACTCCAGCACAACTCCAGCACAACTCCAGCACAACTCCAGCACAACTCCAGCACAACTCCAGCACAACTCCAGCACAACTCCAGCACAACTCCAGCACAACTCCAGCACAACTCCAGCACAACTCCAGCACAACTCCAGCACAACTCCAGCACAACTCCAGCACAACTCCAGCACAACTCCAGCACAACTCCAGCACAACTCCAGCACAACTCCAGCACAACTCCAGCACAACTCCAGCACAACTCCAGCACAACTCCAGCACAACTCCAGCACAACTCCAGCACAACTCCAGCACAACTCCAGCACAACTCCAGCACAACTCCAGCACAACTCCAGCACAACTCCAGCACAACTCCAGCACAACTCCAGCACAACTCCAGCACAACTCCAGCACAACTCCAGCACAACTCCAGCACAACTCCAGCACAACTCCAGCACAACTCCAGCACAACTCCAGCACAACTCCAGCACAACTCCAGCACAACTCCAGCACAACTCCAGCACAACTCCAGCACAACTCCAGCACAACTCCAGCACAACTCCAGCACAACTCCAGCACAACTCCAGCACAACTCCAGCACAACTCCAGCACAACTCCAGCACAACTCCAGCACAACTCCAGCACAACTCCAGCACAACTCCAGCACAACTCCAGCACAACTCCAGCACAACTCCAGCACAACTCCAGCACAACTCCAGCACAACTCCAGCACAACTCCAGCACAACTCCAGCACAACTCCAGCACAACTCCAGCACAACTCCAGCACAACTCCAGCACAACTCCAGCACAACTCCAGCACAACTCCAGCACAACTCCAGCACAACTCCAGCACAACTCCAGCACAACTCCAGCACAACTCCAGCACAACTCCAGCACAACTCCAGCACAACTCCAGCACAACTCCAGCACAACTCCAGCACAACTCCAGCACAACTCCAGCACAACTCCAGCACAACTCCAGCACAACTCCAGCACAACTCCAGCACAACTCCAGCACAACTCCAGCACAACTCCAGCACAACTCCAGCACAACTCCAGCACAACTCCAGCACAACTCCAGCACAACTCCAGCACAACTCCAGCACAACTCCAGCACAACTCCAGCACAACTCCAGCACAACTCCAGCACAACTCCAGCACAACTCCAGCACAACTCCAGCACAACTCCAGCACAACTCCAGCACAACTCCAGCACAACTCCAGCACAACTCCAGCACAACTCCAGCACAACTCCAGCACAACTCCAGCACAACTCCAGCACAACTCCAGCACAACTCCAGCACAACTCCAGCACAACTCCAGCACAACTCCAGCACAACTCCAGCACAACTCCAGCACAACTCCAGCACAACTCCAGCACAACTCCAGCACAACTCCAGCACAACTCCAGCACAACTCCAGCACAACTCCAGCACAACTCCAGCACAACTCAGGCACAACATTGGTACAACTCTGGCTCAACTCTAGCACAACTCTAGCACAACCCGGGGACAACTCTGGCACAACTGTGGCACAACTCTGGCGCAACTCTGGCACAACGCTGGCACAACTCCGGCAGAACTCTGGCACAGCTCTGGCAGAAGTCTGGCACAACTCTGGCACAACTCTGCCACAACTCTGGCACAACTCTGGCTCAACTCTAGCACAACTCTGGCACAATTCTGGCACAACTCTGGCACAATTCTAACAAAACTATGGCACAACCCTGGCACAACTCTGGCACAACACTGGCACAGCGCTGGTCAGCTCTGGCACAATTAGGACACAACTCTAGCACAACTCTGGAACAACTCCGGAACAACTCTAGCACAACTCTAGCACAACTCTGGCACAACTCTGGCACAAGTCTGGCACAACTCTGGCACAACTCTGGTTCAACTCGGGCACATCTCCGGCACAACTCTGGCACAACTGCAGCAAAATTCTGGCACAACCCTGGCACAACTATGGCACAACAATGGCATAGCGCTGACAAAGCTCTAGCACAACTCTGGCACCACTCTGGCATAACTCTGGCACAACTCTGGCAGAATTCTGGCACAACTCGGGCACAACCCCGGCACAACTCTGGCACAACCCCAGCACAACTCTGGCACAACTCTGGCACAACTATGGCACAACTCTGGCACAGCCCTGACAAAACTCTAGCACAACTCGGGCAAAACCCTGGCACAACTCTGGCACAACTCTGGCACAACTCTGGCACAACTCTGGCACAACTCTGGAAAAATGATAGCCTAAATTTGTCACAACTCTGGAACAACTCTGTCCCAACTCCGGCACAACTCTGGCACAACTCTGGCAAAACTCTGGCACACCTCTAGCACAACTCTGGCACAACTCTGGTATAAATCTGGCACAACTCTGGCACAACTTTGGCACAACTCTGGCACAGCTCTGGCAGAAGTCTGGCACAACTCTGGCACAACTCTGGCACAACTCTGGCTCAACTCTAGCACAAATCTGGCACAATTCTGGCACAACTCTGGCACAATTCTGGCAAAACTATGGCACAACCCTGGCACAACTCTGGCACAACACTGGCACAGCACTGGAACAGCTCTGGCACAATTATGGCACAACTCTGGCACAACTATGGCTCAACTCCGGCACATTTTGGCTCAGCTCCGGCACAACTCTGGCACAACTCTGGAACAACTCCGGAACAACTCTAGCAAAACTCTAGCACAACTCTGGCACAACTCTGGCACAAATCTGGCACAACTCTGGCACAACTCTGGTTCAACTCGGGAACATCTCCGGCACAACTCTGGCACAACTCCTGCACAATTCTGGCACAACCCTGGCACAACTATGGCACAACGCTGGCATAGCGCTGACAAACCTCTAGCACAACTCTGGCACAACTCGGGCACAACCCTGGCACAACTCTGGGGAACTCTGGCACAACTATCGCACAACTCGGCATAACTCTGGCACAGCCCTGGCACAGCTCTCGAACAACTCTGGCATGACTCTGGCACAACTCGGGCACAACCCTGGCACAACTCTGGGGAACTCTGGCACAACTATCGCACAACTCGGCATAACTCTGGCACAGCCCTGGCACAGCTCTCGAACAACTCTGGCATGACTCTGGCACAACTCGGGCACAACCCTGGCACAACTCTGGGGAACTCTGGCACAACTATCGCACAACTCGGCATAACTCTGGCACAGCCCTGGCACAGCTCTCGAACAACTCTGGCATGACTCTGGCACAACTCGGGCACAACCCTGGCACAACTCTGGGGAACTCTGGCACAACTATCGCACAACTCGGCATAACTCTGGCACAGCCCTGGCACAGCTCTCGAACAACTCTGGCATGACTCTGGCACAACTCGGGCACAACCCTGGCACAACTCTGGGGAACTCTGGCACAACTATCGCACAACTCGGCATAACTCTGGCACAGCCCTGGCACAGCTCTCGAACAACTCTGGCATGACTCTGGCACAACTCGGGCACAACCCTGGCACAACTCTGGGGAACTCTGGCACAACTATCGCACAACTCGGCATAACTCTGGCACAGCCCTGGCACAGCTCTCGAACAACTCTGGCATGACTCTGGCACAACTCGGGCACAACCCTGGCACAACTCTGGGGAACTCTGGCACAACTATCGCACAACTCGGCATAACTCTGGCACAGCCCTGGCACAGCTCTCGAACAACTCTGGCATGACTCTGGCACAACTCGGGCACAACCCTGGCACAACTCTGGGGAACTCTGGCACAACTATCGCACAACTCGGCATAACTCTGGCACAGCCCTGGCACAGCTCTCGAACAACTCTGGCATGACTCTGGCACAACTCGGGCACAACCCTGGCACAACTCTGGGGAACTCTGGCACAACTATCGCACAACTCGGCATAACTCTGGCACAGCCCTGGCACAGCTCTCGAACAACTCTGGCATGACTCTGGCACAACTCGGGCACAACCCTGGCACAACTCTGGGGAACTCTGGCACAACTATCGCACAACTCGGCATAACTCTGGCACAGCCCTGGCACAGCTCTCGAACAACTCTGGCATGACTCTGGCACAACTCGGGCACAACCCTGGCACAACTCTGGGGAACTCTGGCACAACTATCGCACAACTCGGCATAACTCTGGCACAGCCCTGGCACAGCTCTCGAACAACTCTGGCATGACTCTGGCACAACTCGGGCACAACCCTGGCACAACTCTGGGGAACTCTGGCACAACTATCGCACAACTCGGCATAACTCTGGCACAGCCCTGGCACAGCTCTCGAACAACTCTGGCATGACTCTGGCACAACTCGGGCACAACCCTGGCACAACTCTGGGGAACTCTGGCACAACTATCGCACAACTCGGCATAACTCTGGCACAGCCCTGGCACAGCTCTCGAACAACTCTGGCATGACTCTGGCACAACTCGGGCACAACCCTGGCACAACTCTGGGGAACTCTGGCACAACTATCGCACAACTCGGCATAACTCTGGCACAGCCCTGGCACAGCTCTCGAACAACTCTGGCATGACTCTGGCACAACTCGGGCACAACCCTGGCACAACTCTGGGGAACTCTGGCACAACTATCGCACAACTCGGCATAACTCTGGCACAGCCCTGGCACAGCTCTCGAACAACTCTGGCATGACTCTGGCACAACTCGGGCACAACCCTGGCACAACTCTGGGGAACTCTGGCACAACTATCGCACAACTCGGCATAACTCTGGCACAGCCCTGGCACAGCTCTCGAACAACTCTGGCATGACTCTGGCACAACTCGGGCACAACCCTGGCACAACTCTGGGGAACTCTGGCACAACTATCGCACAACTCGGCATAACTCTGGCACAGCCCTGGCACAGCTCTCGAACAACTCTGGCATGACTCTGGCACAACTCGGGCACAACCCTGGCACAACTCTGGGGAACTCTGGCACAACTATCGCACAACTCGGCATAACTCTGGCACAGCCCTGGCACAGCTCTCGAACAACTCTGGCATGACTCTGGCACAACTCGGGCACAACCCTGGCACAACTCTGGGGAACTCTGGCACAACTATCGCACAACTCGGCATAACTCTGGCACAGCCCTGGCACAGCTCTCGAACAACTCTGGCATGACTCTGGCACAACTCGGGCACAACCCTGGCACAACTCTGGGGAACTCTGGCACAACTATCGCACAACTCGGCATAACTCTGGCACAGCCCTGGCACAGCTCTCGAACAACTCTGGCATGACTCTGGCACAACTCGGGCACAACCCTGGCACAACTCTGGGGAACTCTGGCACAACTATCGCACAACTCGGCATAACTCTGGCACAGCCCTGGCACAGCTCTCGAACAACTCTGGCATGACTCTGGCACAACTCGGGCACAACCCTGGCACAACTCTGGGGAACTCTGGCACAACTATCGCACAACTCGGCATAACTCTGGCACAGCCCTGGCACAGCTCTCGAACAACTCTGGCATGACTCTGGCACAACTCGGGCACAACCCTGGCACAACTCTGGGGAACTCTGGCACAACTATCGCACAACTCGGCATAACTCTGGCACAGCCCTGGCACAGCTCTCGAACAACTCTGGCATGACTCTGGCACAACTCGGGCACAACCCTGGC
Organism: Penium margaritaceum; assembly: GCA_023375785.1. Lineage (NCBI taxonomy): Eukaryota > Viridiplantae > Streptophyta > Zygnematophyceae > Desmidiales > Peniaceae > Penium > Penium margaritaceum. Next base: position 9,953 of record SZWC01029383.1, on the reverse strand, counting down.
ACAACTCTGGGGAACTCTGGCACAACTATCGCACAACTCGGCATAACTCTGGCACAGCCCTGGCACAGCTCTCGAACAACTCTGGCATGACTCTGGCACAACTCGGGCACAACCCTGGCACAACTCTGGGGAACTCTGGCACAACTATCGCACAACTCGGCATAACTCTGGCACAGCCCTGGCACAGCTCTCGAACAACTCTGGCATGACTCTGGCACAACTCGGGCACAACCCTGGCACAACTCTGGGGAACTCTGGCACAACTATCGCACAACTCGGCATAACTCTGGCACAGCCCTGGCACAGCTCTCGAACAACTCTGGCATGACTCTGGCACAACTCGGGCACAACCCTGGCACAACTCTGGGGAACTCTGGCACAACTATCGCACAACTCGGCATAACTCTGGCACAGCCCTGGCACAGCTCTCGAACAACTCTGGCATGACTCTGGCACAACTCGGGCACAACCCTGGCACAACTCTGGGGAACTCTGGCACAACTATCGCACAACTCGGCATAACTCTGGCACAGCCCTGGCACAGCTCTCGAACAACTCTGGCATGACTCTGGCACAACTCGGGCACAACCCTGGCACAACTCTGGGGAACTCTGGCACAACTATCGCACAACTCGGCATAACTCTGGCACAGCCCTGGCACAGCTCTCGAACAACTCTGGCATGACTCTGGCACAACTCGGGCACAACCCTGGCACAACTCTGGGGAACTCTGGCACAACTATCGCACAACTCGGCATAACTCTGGCACAGCCCTGGCACAGCTCTCGAACAACTCTGGCATGACTCTGGCACAACTCGGGCACAACCCTGGCACAACTCTGGGGAACTCTGGCACAACTATCGCACAACTCGGCATAACTCTGGCACAGCCCTGGCACAGCTCTCGAACAACTCTGGCATGACTCTGGCACAACTCGGGCACAACCCTGGCACAACTCTGGGGAACTCTGGCACAACTATCGCACAACTCGGCATAACTCTGGCACAGCCCTGGCACAGCTCTCGAACAACTCTGGCATGACTCTGGCACAACTCGGGCACAACCCTGGCACAACTCTGGGGAACTCTGGCACAACTATCGCACAACTCGGCATAACTCTGGCACAGCCCTGGCACAGCTCTCGAACAACTCTGGCATGACTCTGGCACAACTCGGGCACAACCCTGGCACAACTCTGGGGAACTCTGGCACAACTATCGCACAACTCGGCATAACTCTGGCACAGCCCTGGCACAGCTCTCGAACAACTCTGGCATGACTCTGGCACAACTCGGGCACAACCCTGGCACAACTCTGGGGAACTCTGGCACAACTATCGCACAACTCGGCATAACTCTGGCACAGCCCTGGCACAGCTCTCGAACAACTCTGGCATGACTCTGGCACAACTCGGGCACAACCCTGGCACAACTCTGGGGAACTCTGGCACAACTATCGCACAACTCGGCATAACTCTGGCACAGCCCTGGCACAGCTCTCGAACAACTCTGGCATGACTCTGGCACAACTCGGGCACAACCCTGGCACAACTCTGGGGAACTCTGGCACAACTATCGCACAACTCGGCATAACTCTGGCACAGCCCTGGCACAGCTCTCGAACAACTCTGGCATGACTCTGGCACAACTCGGGCACAACCCTGGCACAACTCTTGCACAACTCTGGCACTACACTGGCACAACTCTGGCACAACTCTGGCACAACTCCGGCACATCCGGCACAGCGCTGGCACAACTCCGGCACAACTCTGGCACAACTCCAGCACAGGTATGGCACAACTCTGGCACAGCTCTGACAAAAATCTATCACAACTCGGGTACAACTCTGGCACCACTCTGGCACAACCCTGGCACACCGCAGGCACAACTCTGGCACAACACTCGCACAACTCTGGCAAAACTCTAGCACAAATTTGGCACAATTCTGGCACAACTCTGGCACAACTCTGGCACAACTCTAACACAACTCTAACACAACTCTGGCAAAACTCTGGCAAAACTCTGGCACAACTCTAGAACAACTCTGGCACAAGTCTTGCACAACGCTGGCACAACTCCGGTATAACATTGGCACAACTCCGGCACAACTTCAGCACAAGTCTGGCATAACTATAGCACAACTCTGGCACAGCTCTGAAAAAAGTCTATCACAACTCGGGCACAACTCTGGCACAACTCTGGCACAACTCTGGCACAACC
>SZWC01029378.1:10517-26278 GCA_023375785.1 Penium margaritaceum | reverse complement strand
GAGAGAGAGAGAGAGAGAGAGAGAGAGAGAGAGAGAGAGAGCAAACTTCTCTCGCTGAAGTCGTGCCGACAGGTTCACCTTTGAATCTCAGTTCATGTTGAGCGCCGTAGGCGTGAAGGCGCTCTTCAAACGACTCAAAAGCGCCTGCGGCGTTTGTCGACCCGCCGATGAGAAGAAGCTTTCCAGATGCGGCAGCGCACGCGAAGCCGTGCAAACCTCTCGCCTTTTTCGGCATGGGCGGCACGCGCTGCCACGTGTCTCTCCGCGGGTCGTATGCGCGGAAGCTTCCCCCGGCCGAGTGCCTAGTCAGCACGAAAAGTAACTGCTGTCGGCGGCCCGTCATGGAACGGGTCTCGTAGAACGCGCGGCTCGAGACAGCGGCCCGTCCGGCTCTTGAAACTGCGCGGATGTTTCCATGCTCTGAGAGCGGGGCGCGGGAGAGGATGTCCAAGACGATGTCTTGGGGAAGGCTTTGCAGAAAGTCCACCCGCTGTTTGCTACTGCCGCCGCCGTTCTTCCCGCAGCTTTGCTGAAAACGCCTCGCGAGCGGATTCGCACGTGCCGCCGTGCAACCGTCGACGCTGTCATTGTGGCTCGCTTTCGCACGTGCCTGACCTTCTCGCATCGTTGAAGGTCTTTTCTGCCTTGCTCACACGCGATTCGGTCGGACGCAACGGGCTTGGATGCGACTCGCAGGGTTCTTCAGAGGAGTGCAATTTCGTGTTCTACGTGTGCGTGTGTCTTGTGTCGTGTGGCGCGACTCGTTCCTGCCGGAGGACACACCGTCGACTGTGACGTGAATTCACCGCGCGCGTGTGAGCGACGTTCAAAATGGCAAGATGGCCCAGGCCGGGTACCAACCAAGCCGAGGCTGTGCAGTGGTGGGAGTGAACGAAGAAGACGAGGGGACAAGCAGAGCACTGCGAAGTCTTGTTGAAAGTGTCGGAACAGCCTCCTACGAACGAAGAACAGGCAAATGCACACAGCGATGAAGAGCGAGTGCCACTCGTCGAGTGCGATAAGCTGCAGCCCCAGGGTTGACGCTCCAAGCTTGCAGCTGGCACAGGCTGATGCCCTCGGAATTCGAATGGCCATTGAGGAGGAGCTGGTGGATTGCGCCGTGGCGCGTCATGGCGTCGCCCACGGCCTGAGCCGCGGTCTGGTTCGCGAGAGAAATATGATTTTGGGGGCTCCTTTGCGCGACGCCATAGCCGACTCGCGGGTATTCTCGCAGGATATCCGGTCACTTGCGACTTCCACCAAACATTTATTTGCACATGCGAAAACGGTTGAAAGACTAAGCTCACCTCCATCATTGAGGAGAACCTCCAAGGCCCCGCTACCACGGGGCCTGGAAGGTGTCCGAACCTTCATAAACACACAAGCAATGAATGTTTTCGAGAAGGTTTCTCAAAAACGTTTTTCTTTGGCGATTTCGCGGCTATTTTTGGGTATGAGTGAAAAACACCGCGAGTCAACGCCGGAGAGGCAAAAAACAGATGTATATCTGGAAGGTTCTGTTCAGTTTGGGTGAAGGACGGTGCCGCGCAATTTTACCATAATTTGGAACAATTGCTTCAACTCCTATGACTTCGAAAAGTATTGCCCCAAAAAGGAACTACACCGCCTAAAACCACTACGCAGTTGCTCGGGATACCTAGAAATAGTTTCCACGTTACAATTGCATGAACCACCTACAGCAAACCTGAAAGTCGAAAATAGCTATGAGATTTCACTCAAGATATGCTTTCGAATGAAAAGAGAAAACATCAACATGAATACAAAGTGTTCCAGAAAAAAATGGAAATTGAAAACATCATGATAATAATACACGAAAACAATATTCCATACTGATGCAACACGTAAAATTAAGAACTGAAAATTTTCAAGACACACTCTCTTTATGCAAAGCAAAACCCTTTGAATATTGAAAAATGATCCATTAAGAATTCATGTACAGAATATATGTTTAGGAGAATTTTATGGTCAAAGGAATTCAATGTTTTTGAAATCTGGGTAGCGATATCTTGACCTCGCTTCTCCTAAGCATCTAATTCAAAATCCATTTAGAGAAATTCATCTTTCAACGTATCTAACTAAAATTGGAACAAACAACATTTATTTGCGTCTAATAACACCATAATAACAGTTTTTATGAAGCAAAATCACTATTTATGTTTTCCTCCCAATTTCCACTAAAAACAAGTGTAAATGAAGTAAAATAAATTGGGCTGATGTTTTCCCCAAAGAAGAATCAAACATTCACTGATAATTTTACTATCAGTGAAAGTATAATGAAACAAAAAGACAGAAATAATAAATGAAACAGAACTTTTCACAGAGAGAACATATGAAAAATTAAAATTTTACTTTACATATTCCTGAAGTCTCAAAAAGTGCATTTCACGATGTTCATAATTGCCATTCTTAGGCATAAATGGATATTGCTGAAGTAATAGTTCTAAATGCTTTTAAAAGGAAATTAATCAATTACTTTTTAAGCCCATATTTTAAGGATGAGATTTTTTGCATGATTTGCAAGTACGTTTTCCACTAAACATAATTACCAATGAATTATTCTGGATGAATACACTAAAAGAAATTTGTACCATGCTTGTAAACCATAATCGAATATATTACAGAAAATCAAAAGGAAACGTAATTAAATAGACCATTCCTATACAATTTTTAGTTCGATTAGATTAAAAACAATTATGGCTCTATTGAAAATAAATTTTATGTTGTAAAATTGAATCATCCTTAAAATACATGATGAGATTATATATAGTGAGACGTTTTATTTATGCTTCATATAATGTAAAAAATATGAAAATATTTGAAATAACCTCCTTAAATTCCTTTGAACTAATAGTCGATTTAGGAAACGTGTTTTTAGTCTCCAAATATGGGTTTGCATCTAATATTAAATCATCACAATGATAGCCTGGAATTTTTTGAGAACTTGCATATTTTCAATAAATCATACGTCATGTTCTTTCATTGATCATTCTATTTTCCTGAATAATGATGTGGCTCTAATTCGAGGAAATCTTGATAATTATAACTTCATATTTTATCAAGAAGGAGAAAATATTTTCTACTTTAGAGCAATTCTCAAGTCAAGATAGAAATCTGTTTTTTAAAATGATGTCAAAGGGATTGATTTGTTAAGAAATGCATATGAAGGAAATATTTTTTACGGTACACTTAAATCATTCTGATGATTTCATGCTGGTTCGATAGTGGCGAGCCACAATCGGATCGTCCCTAGGTTTGTTGGAGCCCACTACAATGCATCTCGTTGACGGTTATTTTTGAAAATTCCAATTGGAATTCCTTAGTGTAGGTTGAACTTAAGAACATCTGATGGCATGTGCTTGCCTCCTATCCCAGCCCTTCTCATCAGCCTAAAGGGTCTACTCATCCCTCCCTCCCCCCCACATAGACCTTTCTCCTCATCTCAAAACACTCCCGGCTCAGCAAAAGCGCCTAAAAGATTTCCATGCGCCGCGGTTGAAAGCGTTTTGCACCACTTTTGCCTCAAGTGTTTAGCATCCACAATGCTCATTCCATGTTGAATGGCGCTATCCAACCATGGGCAGCAGCCGCAAGGGGAATAAAAAATGAGGCACCATGTTCTTTTCCGATGTAGAACAGGTTGCCCCTCCCTTACAGCTAGGAGCCCACAGCTCTTCCTGACATATTAGACACATGGAAAGAAGAAGGTGTTGGCTAGTGCCACATACAGCCATTATGGGGCTTTGTTATGGATATGCATAAGCACCCTGCCATGCGTCTCATGTACTTGACAACATGACAGTAAAGTGTAGTATGGTCTAGTCTTTTGCTCTCATTCTCATGGTTGTGCCACTTCCTCTCCAACTTCACCACGCACCCGACAACGCCCACAATGGCTGCCATCACTAGCGTTGCTGCTCTCTCCTCCATGGTGTGTGTTGCTCAGTTTGTGGCAACCCTTGCTCAGACTTCTCTTTCCAAGCGTAATGTGAGGCTTTTTGTCATAGTTGAGGAGGTCGCTGCCCCCAGAAAGGCCCCCATTTGCCCCACGCGTGGCACCACTGTGAGGATCCTGCGGCCCAAGTTGTACTTGTTCAATGGCAATGGCAAAGTCATATCTGTGGACGAGAATGGCTTTCGCTACCCAATCATTGTCCACTTTGAGAAGGTAAACTATGCAAGGGTGTCCACAAACAACTACGCACTTGATGAGATCAAGGAAGTTAAAGACTTCTCCTACCTCCCATATCTATCTCTTTTTGAAATCCTTCTTCATCATACAAAAAATGTGCACTATGCTCTCTGTTCACATCCACCTCCACAGATCCTAAAGTAGGAAATACTCACATGGCAGTGATGTGCGCGTGAGCATTGCACTCCCACCCTTGAGCTGAATCGTAAGGGCGGTTGCCATCCCATCCATCAAACGTTTTTTTCCCACGCCTCCTGAAGCTTGTGAAGCATAGCTATTGCATGTAAAGGAGGAAGGCCATAAGGTGAAAATAAGACCAAGTTTTACAATTGCTAATCACAGAATGTTTGTGACTCAACGGAAGTTGCAACTAGATGCTCATTCAATGAGATTTTGGTGTCGGGAATACCATGTTTATGCTATTGATGTTGTCACAAAAGAACTATCTGACATATCCAACTTTAAATGCATGGGAACTTTGGCAGTTGTTTTATTTGTTGCCTTTGGATGGCAATGGTGAGTTGAACAGAGTGAGTGATTTCCTTGTTGAAAGCTGCCTACGGAAATGGAAGACCATTTTCAGTAAACTTAACATTGGGGATGGGGACTTCAAAACAGAGTTCGCAAGGAATGTATTGCATTTTCATTTACCAAAACTAGATGGTGGAGTCACCAAGCGTAAGTGCAGAGGTATGTGTGGTACATTGTATGTTACCTGAGCCCTAAGAAGACGTTTTGCTGGTAATCATTATTTGGCTCGCATGCCATTATGCATGCCATGATGCACGCCGTAATTTTCGTGTGCTTCATTGATTTTGGCAGACCATGTGCATTCTCCTGCCGTTTGTTGTCCAAGTGCAAAAACGAATTGATACGTTTTGGTGGGCTGTTTGTTGCTCTTTTATTTGCATGCTTTCCATGTTGTTTGTGCTATTCATCCTTGTACTACGTGTTTTGGGGTTTTATGATCTCTTTCATGCAGGCACCACCGCCAAGTCATGACCTCCAGGTTGTACCGGTCATGTGCCAGCCTGCGGCTGCATAACATGTGCGACACAACAATACCACTAACCACGAGCCACTTGGTTGATTTCTAATTTTAAACTTCATACCTTAACCCAGATGGCGTGAGGTTGTAGTAGCAAACTGCTGCCTCTAAAGATCAAGTGCACAAACTATTGGAGCAAAAGCAAACGACAAAACGCAGCTAGGTGGCTTATTGTAGTTGATGTTGTTATAGAATTGTGTGCGGCCCATGGTCAAACTGGCCTCATAGCAAGGTAAAAGTGCCACGAGATGTTCTTGAAAGGAGCCACTAAGAGTGAGGGGAATAGGCTCCATGCCGGTCACAAGAACAACAAACGTTTTTCCAAACTCAGGAGATATTTGAGTGTTTCCCATTTCACTGCCCAACCCACATGTTCTTGAAGAACACCCACACAGACCACATGTTTGTGATGTTCACCAGTCACTTTCCGTTGCAGTTTGCACGGCCAAGCCTACCTTCAGGCGTGACCGTTTTCCACCGTTCACCACTGCTAGTGGTGGCATAGTGCAACCAAAGAGGGTTGTACCAAGTACCAACAGCCACATGCTCATCATGAATGAGTAGCAGTCACTCCAAGGCGTTCGGCCCCCCCTTGAGCGTTCACCCATGCTGATGGACGCCTCCTGCAACCTTCAGTGATGCTAGCAAAACAAGTTGCCCTTACCACCTTCTGTGCATTCACCGTGGGCACCACAACCCAAGATAGCCAAACACAGAGGCGCATTTCACATGGAAACGGACTTCGCAAAGTTTACTCTACAGTAGCGTATTGTGTAGGAGAGGTGGAGAGGGGTTGCCCATGACGTGCACTGCAGATAAGGAAACATGAGCTTGAAATGGGGAGAAGGGTTAGGGTGAAACTGATTAACAATGGTAAGAGGGCAGTCTCTTGATGACTGTGCAAACGTCTTCTTATGGTGGCTCTCAAGCCTCAACAACTTTCTTGTCCTGTTTGCAGCTTCCATGGACATAAATAATATGTACGCTGCCTGTGAAAAAGCATCCGTGCGTGCTCTCGTTGTCAGAAAAACAACTGGATGGCGTGCAAGCTGGAGTTGGCTAAAGCTTGTGTTAGATGGGTTTCTTTTCCTTTGTCTTCAGTCTCCGCATTGAACAATGCAGTTTCCTCAGTTGATGTTGGTCCTCAACATTTTCATTTAAATAAGAAATATAGTTGCATATAAAGTATCATTACACCTTGTTTTTATTGCAAATGATAGAAACAACGAAAAATATTAAAATATCATGGAGATATTCTAGAAAAGGAGACAATGATATTGATTTTTGCCATGATCAATGTAATCAACTTTTACATCAACAATGTTCAAAATCAATCATGATTAAAGAACCTCGTTGGTTGTAGTTGAGTTCATCCTATTGTATCAAGTTGAACAATCTTTGTAGTGGATTCCAATACCTCTATTCTTTCACATTGGTTCTATTTATCATGGAAGATGAAGTTTGAACAATCAATGAAGAGAAAAAACAACTTCATCTATCCCTTGCAAATGATTAATGTCATTAAAAAAGGTGACATTGATCATGATTTTGGCCAAATAATTCTCACATCAATAAATCAATATGAACTTCTCAAACACATAACTAAGCGGGAACATAGTTGAAGATGAAAATTCAATGACAATGATGCCTAGATCAATATTTGTAGATCATGATAAAAAGGGAAAAAAAAACTATCCAAAATGGATCCACTTAGGACACCAAAAACATGGCAATCTATACACATGTTACCTTGCTAAAACAACATGCAAAACAAGCAGCATATTAGTGGTACATCAATATAGCATCTGAAAGAATGTTTCCAACAATTTGTTTCCCCGTTCCACATTCCCTTCATCTAAGGAAGATAACATTATTTCTTTCTTTTACACCTTCTCAAAGGTCAAAAATTAATGAATGAGACCTTGACACTTCACCAATCCAGATTTGTTCCTTTAGTGAAAGTCTATTGGACTGCAAGGATGGAAACATTTTTTGTGCTCCTCTCTTCTTGCTAATCTGAAGTATATCAAAATACACATGCAAATATGCCCCCGAACATCAGCCATTAAACCTCTTCCCTTAAAAGATAAAAAAAAATCAAAATGCAAGAAGGTTGGTGTTATGTTCCTCCATCATCAACGCAAAACATCAGATATGTAGAAAAATATAAATGGTGTCTTCTTCTTCATGAGAAAAATAAAAACATAGAATAGACATGCCATAACGTTAGTTGAGACTAAAAAGGTTTATGAGCCATCACCAGATGCAAGGAATAGATTTGCTTAAGAGTTAGTGAGGTGATGATTTTTTACAGTGCCAGTTTTTCATTCTATCAAATTGAAGATCCATGTTTTCTTTGAATCTTACTGGGGTTCCATTTGTGCATTCTCAAACAAATGGAATCCCTGTAAGATAAAAAGAAAATAAAAGGTGTACCATCAGTTTCGATATAGGAGGAGCCCTCAAATGAAGAAAGGATTTTCTTTAAAGAATTATCCCGTTCACAACAATGTTTTTTCAGTGCATGTACAAGTAAGATATAATTTTGGCATGTAGATGCAAGGGGAGAACGGACCCTGGAGAAATGAAAGAGTGTGTAATTCATGTGATACATGTTTGTGGATTCCTAAAGAGCAAGACAAGTTGGGAGGTACAGAGTGCAACTACACAATATTGAATATTGGGCTACATCCCGTCAAGGCATGGCTACAAAAACTTAATATTAGGGACTATATTGTTTGAAATTCCTCATGAAATAGACTCCGTGCAGGTGTACAGTCCGAGAATTATCTTCTGAATAATGGTTCATGTTCAGCCACCAAACCACCTTGACCAACGGGTCTTTGGTCAACTGACTGTTTGTGACACCTGTCACTCACGTCTGGCTAGCGGAAAGAAGCCGTTGGTTAGCATTCTTATCCTGTTCTGACCTTTTATATGGAGGATGTTCATTCCCTTGAGTGAACCAGAACAGTTCTTCCCATCCTGTTCCCTTTGGTTCCGCGGCTTCGCCGCCGTGTCTTCGCTCTGCTCAAACCTCGCATTCCTTGCCTTTGCTAGCCTCTCACAGCTCTCAACTCTTCGCTCCATCATCCTTGCTCCTTTGCTCAGTCCTCAACCAGCCATCACACGTCTTGCCCTCTGGCTCTCTCTCTCAACACATGGTCCACCTTATCCCGGCCTCTATCAAGCTTTGCGACCAACTCCCCGGAACCGCTCTTACTCAAGTCACTTTTCCGACGCTTTCTTGCATGTTCCAACGCTTTTGCCTGCTTCTGCTATTGTTGTTCTCATGCCTGCATTCTGTTGACACATATTACATATGGAGCTGCATTAGCCAAACTGAGTAGTTGCTCGCGAAACCTAAACAAGGCACTACTCAACATAACTACACGCATGCATGAGTCATCAGCAACATGCAAAGCTTGGAGCCAAGATCATTTTAGATTAAGACTCACATGCATGTCACAATAGTGAGATCTACTGGACATGCTACTATTTAAAAAAAGGTTCTTAGGCTATGAATCTTCATATGTGTAGGTCAAATATTCTTAAATCCAAATACCTTTCCTTTGACAATTTTTCTGCACTACACAATGGCCCGTACGTTATTGCTAATTGAACAACTCAGTCATCATCACATAAATTTGCTGGTATGTGACCATAGCATCCTCCACTAGTGCCAAGCATTTCTTAAGGCCAATGTAAGTCTTGCTAAAATCTGTCAACATAAATACAGGGACATCCCTGACTACCTGAATGCTTTTCCACCTAATAATGGTGGAAAAGCATGGTGAATCTTTATGCAACTCAAGCTACCAAGTTGGATTGATGTTTGAAATCAATGTCCACATGTGGGCCAAGATGTGTGTCAAGGCATGAGAGTCCAGGGTGAGTCACCAACCGAGCAATGAATGTCTTACTATCACTTTTCATAGAGTTGTCCAAAAGTTGGATTCTTTCATTCCTATCACTCTCACATACCCAGCCATTCATTCTATGTTTAGTTTCTCTCTGAGATTAACATTCCAAGGAGCAAAGGGCGTAGCCCTTTTTGAATTCCACAAACAGAAACACAACATAATAACAAAAGGAGTTTGTGGCTTTTCATGTTTAACGTTTTCTATAAAAAACAATCATGACGTGGAACCACGTAAAACGTTTTCCATGTTTTTGGTTTTTATGCAAATCATTCCACCCAATTCATCCTTCATTCCAAACTTTAATTCTATTTGTAATCAATGAAACACTTAAAAACCAATTCTATTGATTTGATAAGCCAATTATATTTTTTATGTACGCCACATTGATAACATGCATTCTGGACGTGTTTAGTTAATACATCATCATAAACCATAACATGTAGTTTCTTGAAAGAGAACATTTTTTCTCAACAAGAGAAAGTTTGATAGGAAGAAAGATGTTTTTGAAGAAGTTTTACTGTAGTTATTCTTTAAGAACAACAGACATGATCCGCCAAGCTAGTTTTAACAATATGTAGAAAGAAATCCAGGAACCACCACTTGGCTTTCAAGAATTCATACGGTTAGTGGAATAGAAAATGGTTGCACACATTGACATGTGGATACCAAATATAAAACAGAATAGCATAAATGATGGTTTGATACAATAACAAGGCTTTTTAGCCCCTCTAGAAGGCGGATATCTCAATCAGGAGATCAAAATTCTTTTCTAATGGAATTGAAGTATCCACATCAAACTGCAATGTCTACATGGTTATGGTGTTAAGAGAGTGGTCGTCCCCGAAGTGCTTTGGGTGAATCCTTCATCCACCAGCATACAGGGGGCATGCCATGTCCTTCTTGTAGCAAGAATTGAGATGCATCAACAAACATTAGACGTGAGACTTAGCAACCTTTGCTAGTTTCTTGCCTTACTTCTCAGCCAAAACCTTCAACTCTTCTTCACAATCAATTCGGCCCTCATAAATCTCAAATGTGATGCCACCTTTCTTGTTATCCCCCACTTAAGGCTCCAAGAGGTTCAAGGGCTTGCGCACCTACACCCAAAAGACCTTGCAATGAATTCTAAAAATTGTTTAGCTTCTTTAGTATTTTGCATGGATAATGAAGATGTTATTATGGTCATTGATGCTCACTTTGTTCATTTTCTAACATTTCTATTTGTTGTTGTGAACCTTGGAGTACTCGTTCCTTGTCTAGTTGATGTTCAAAACGTGGATTATTAAATGAATTTATGACTTAGATTTTTGGATGATGAATTCATTGAAGTTATTGATGTTACAAAACTTGATGATTTTCATCCATTGTGATCTCATATTGTACATTTTTAGGAATTTGTACTTGTCTTATTATATCAAGTTGCGTCTTGAACTTTTGCAATTGGGTCATCATGAGAGTTGAAACAATATAATTCAAACCTTGCTCATGGTACATTCCCCTTTGCAGCCCACTAGGAGCTATTGTCATCAATTAGCCATGCACGAAGACTAGCATTTCTTGAGTTTTTGGCCACCCATTTCTGTTTTTCCCTCCCCCATTGTTCTAGGTCCGAGACGAGAGTGATGTAACCTTGACATTGTGAGTTCTCATGAGTAGTTTGATTTCAAAAATCATAGTTCAACCTTATAAAACATTGGTTTCCTTTTTGAATTGCGGGTAAAAAATGGTTGCGTGCAAGGCATGATTGAAGATTTCTTGCCAAGTTCTTACGTGCGCACCTTGCTCTTTCTCTTGCTCTATTCCTTATCCTTGCTAGATCTTGAAAGAAACAAGGGCAAGGACAAGGGCATGAGGCTAGAGGGCTTAACCTTCAAGGCCTCGTGACCTCCTAGTCACCGATCAAGCCACCAGCTTGATAGACGGATTGTGGCGTGCCAACACGAGGATGGCCTCTCACTTAACCAACCTCCCGCCACCAAGCTGGCCGAGCAGTGGCCAGCCAGTAGCAAGGGGGTGCTTGGCATACGGCCGAACCTCGCAAGGCCGAGGGGTTGCTCGTAGCCAACTCCTTACTGTTGTGAGGTGGAAGGGCTGAACCAATCCTCCCGCTACATGTCTTGCCACTTATTATGAACCATCCCAATTCATGATCAACAAGTGAGGGTGTGAGATAGTGAGTTGACAGTACTTTGGAAAAAAGGAAATAACTTCATTTTCCAGCTAAACATGAATATGTGTATGGCACTTGGACTTAAGTTGGAACTTGTTGGTCTGCACAGATAGTGGCCTCAACCCTTTATGCAAGAGCATCCGCACGGCAACCATGTTTGGTGTACTCAACCTCGTATGGCTATTGTCCATGAACTACCCCTAGAAGGACTCTAGTTGACAATTGTCGTTCTAAGGTGGTGCCTTGTGCCACATGTCAATGTGTGGAAGATGCAAACTTGTTCTAGTATTTGTGAACCACCCTCATGGGCAATCAAGATTCTTGCTCCCAGGAACTTTGATAAGGTCCACATCCGGCCCAATTAACAAGGTATTCCATATCAAGACAAGACTATAGTGTATGCTCATGGTGTTGGAGTAGGTAAAGAACCTTGTGTTAGTCTTTTGCAGCAAGTACAACCAATCGTGGCTAAAAGGTTTCCTCTTTAGTGTTTTGAGCTAAACAACTCACATAACACATGTATTTTACCTTCATACTTGGCAAAATCATTCATCACTATGTCACAGACGTGATGCATGCAACAAAGGGAAACAACCTAATTGATTTTGGTGACTTTAGTTGAAGGTTCTTATTACCAAGAAAACAATTGTCATCAATGTCAAAGGAAACCTCATAGCATTTTCCTTTTTTTGTTCCCAAAAAACTTAAAGGTGACCCTTCACATCCTCTAAGAAGGACTCTTTGCACTTGACAAAGGCTTGATCAAAAAGAACATATCCTCCTATACCCCACTCTTCACCAATAAAGAGGGTACTACTATATATAAACTACTATTCAACACACATGGCGTGAACTGTTTGGACTTGCTCAATGATTATTTCACCGCAAACTCTTTTGATGCTAGAATTCCTTGAAGTGCTCAATGCTCCCTTGAAGCAGGCTTTTGTCATTTACGGCTTCTTTCTAGTCAAGGATTGAATGGTCAGACCACCAGGTCTATCCCATCTACTATGCCATGGTATGTAATGCACAAGGATATGTGCAACTCTACTCTCGTGATTCTAGTGGTCTTAGTCATGACTCAAACCATACGACAGCAATGCTTGAAGCTTCCATTGAGATAGTGGGGTAGAAAAGGGTGGTTTTTCCATCTGTCACAACACCTCTACCAAGAAGAAGGAGTTCATAGCCCTAAGGAACAAGTTCTCCTCCCTTTTCTTCCAAGAGTTGTGCACACAACATTAGCCTCATAATAGAACATTACAAAATTCTGAAAAGGGTGGATCAATTATCATCAGGTGTGAGAAGGTAGCGTCTTACATGCAAAAAAATGACCTACCATGCTCCTGGCTACACGAGAGGAGTGGTGGCAAGATTCTTCTTGCAGGGTAAGAGACCAGGATTGCCTCAACGTTTGACAAGGTCGATAGCCTACAGGACCAAAAGAAAGATTTGAAGACCATGGCCGACATGGATCTTTGGAAGTAGATGGGAGTCAGGCAAGATGCAAGTTTCAAAGCAATGAAGGAGGATGTGTTTAGAATTACATGAAGCATGACTACAATGACTCTTCCATGAGCCACATCTTTAGCTAAAAAAGATGAAAATTTAATCTAGTTTAAGGATTCAACTATGTCAATTGTATCTGTTTTGTTTTCTGAAAAAACAATCATTGAAGGAGAAATATTTCCATTCAAATCCAGTCAAAGTAGTGGAAATAATGACTTCCCACTACATCAATATCTATAGGGAGGATTTTTGTTTTGGAGTGACAACTTCGTATCACTGGCTGACCATTAAATTCCAACTTGTGTAGCATTTTTAACCTTGCAAAATACGTACAGAAATTATCATTTATTTCAATGACCTGTTTAGAAGAAATTTTATTAACTTGATTCTAAACTACAAGAGGGACAAAATCAACACTTCACTCTTAAAACTTCAATGTGCTCAAATGGTTTATACAATACTTTGGAGGAGCTCCGATATTCTTGTGCTGGTTCCAATTGGGTGTGAAAGGTTGGTGACACTTTTCACCACCCACTATACAGTTGGAGCTCTAGTGGAGGTGGATCTATATGAAATTCTTCTCTGTTTAGTAGATGATAACAACCAGACCGATCTCATAAACTCAAAATCTCTCTCAGGGGTGTCTAAGAACCCAAATCTGGTGGATGTAGTTGTTTCAAAGAAAACACTTGCAATTCCCGCTTCTCGAACTCATCTACTCATTTTGAACCTACAATGGCATTCCCCAAAACCTTGGCTGTTTTCTTAAAGTACCCACTTACAAGGTGCCATTTCTATAATGATAGACGGCCTCAAAGTCATTTTTGTCTCCAGACTTGGAGTTAACACAGAGGAGGCACGTGCAGATTGATGTAGCTGACCATGTGGCCTCCCTCATGATACCTATTACTGTGGAATACATCCTCAACCATGGAACATGAATGACAAGACATATGTAAAAAATATAAGGTAGTAATTTGAAAAGAAATTGACAACAAAGGAGTCAAACTTTGCCAATGGAAATTGGCGTTGATTTGGGATATGGGAACTTCCCCACGTCGTGGTTCTCACCACTGAAATTGCTGTGGATGTGGTCAGATGTGCTTGACTTGACGGTGCCACATGCACCACACCTCCACCCAAAATTCTTTGCTTTTGTTTGGACGAGCTCGTTGTTCTTACTTAGCTCCTTGATGGTGTAATCTATGCTACATTCACATTTTCTTACTAGATTCCACTTCGATCTGTTTAAATCTTCAGCCATGTCAGAGGAGGGGCTGGGTAACTGGATAGTGTTGGATGCTTAAAAATCCCCCGTGAGGGCTGAGACAATGAACAAGAGGAATGCGTCTCAATTCTGGTATGATTCTAAGTATCACACTAGAAAATATGAAAAAGGGTGACTTGTTATAGCACTATGTCCTTTAAGGACGAGTTGTGCCCAACCTGACCCGTAAGACTATGGTGCACGCGAATGGCCCATACACCTGACCAAATATGGTCACGCGCAATATATTTCATGTATAAGTGTAATTAACGGTTACATGCACCTTGCACATAGCGACGACTTTGATACATACAAGGTTTGCACAAAAAAAAGGTGTGAAAGTGTTCATAAGAAGAATGTTTCAAATCATCCTACCATAGGAGAAAAATATATCTTTTCAAAAGAAATGCACCAATAGATGTGTGCTAACAATTTTCATTTGTCAAAGCAAAAAATGAGGGCTTTCTGGACAACAAAAGACATGAATCTTTCAAACAATTGTTGTAGCGATGAACATGTCAATCTTTCTTGCTAGCATGTCTTCCGTGGAATTCAATATTACTAAGAAATGGAGTTCCAAATCCACCAATGGGTGCCCTCTCTTTGCTGACTTGTACATTGTATGCATGCATCATTGAACGTACTGCCATGCCTTAACAAGCTAAAGCATATGACGTGTTGCTGTCAATCAAATAAGGCTCTTGAAGGTGAGGTGTTGAAGCAAAAGGTGATTTCTTGATGTATGCAACAATTCTTTCTTCCTAAGAAGTTGATCATAGGACATCCAAAACACCCCATTTTGCAAGTCTCTGATCGTGTACCTGCCTACAATGTGATGATACCATATCAATTTAGCTTGTTGTAGCATTGTCGTCATAAAGCTCCTAAAGTGAACTAAGAAGGCAGCACTTGGGGGGAGGCAAGACTAGATATATGAGGGAGTGTATAAGAGATAGTAGAAAACATATTGTGCTACTGGAAGGAAATACAATGTTGTACACCAAGAATTCTTACCATAGAGAAAATAGTCCCTAACCATGGGCTGAATTTACACTACATCCTTCCACGTCCTCCTCTCATGAGCCCTAAAGACCAAAAAAAAGGAGGTGAGGGGGGGTAAGGCAAGATTATGTGTAAAATTACACTACACCCTTCCACGTCCTTTTCCCTTAGCATATACTAAACGTTTTCCAAACCTTCCAAATTGTTTTCCCACCTTTTCTTTTCTATCTGAACAAGGGTTGAACGAATTGTTTTGCAGTGAATAAGGTATAGAGGGATAAGAGGGAGGGGAGTCTGTACAAAGAAGTGTTGCATGCAATGTACATTCACATGTGTTGAAAATGAGAACAAATCCACACTCTAGGGTAGTGAAATGAGTGATTCAATAGCAAAATTCAATAAAAAACACATAAATAAATACATACAACATCGACAGCCATCCTCCTACCTCTTTTGTTTCTACATTTATGATGGAAATGTACTTAAGGGTGAATGTGGGGGTGAAAGAAGAGGGGAGTGAAAGCTGAACGGGATTTTTGAAAGGTATTGGGAGATAGGGGGTGAGGTATGTATGTCTGTGTTAGAGAGAGAGAGAGAGAGAGAGAGAGAGAGAGAGAGAGAGAGAGAGAGAG
>SZWC01029378.1:0-10432 GCA_023375785.1 Penium margaritaceum | reverse complement strand
AGAGAGAGAGAGAGAGAGAGAGAGAGAGAGAGAGCAATAGAGAGAGAGAGATAGAGAGAGAGAGATATACATACATATATAGATATCAAGGTATAGAGAGAGACAGGGATAGAGGAGGTGAGAGGGAGGAGAAAGAATACATTTGTACAAGAAAGGGTTGTCCAAGGAAAATGATTCCTTGTACAAGACATGGGTACGAATCCTTATGTGATGAAATTTCTTATAGTATCTTCTATCCTTGTTTTGTTTACTTCACATACAACACCAATGCATGTAAGAAAACATTGATATGTGATAGAAAAATTTCTCTGGTTTTTTAGACGATCACTATGAAATCACAGCACACTCACTTCCCGGCTCCTCAAAATCTGGAGCTATCTGTTGCAAACACTTACTTCTTCATGCAGATTCCTTGCCAATGGGAGCTGCACCTGAACACTACAATACAATTTACATTTAAGATAGACATGTCATGAATGAGCCCCTACATAAGACAGGAAGATGTAAGCATAGGAGTTAGCCCTTGGTAAGCATTTCAAAGAAAAACAAGACACACCAAAAACCAAGACCTCATTCTTTGCAATGCATAAAACATCCAAAACCTGCTTGCATGAAGATGCCAAATGCAAAAGGATGAGCTTCTTTAAACGATTATAGTGATACCCTGCACATTCTTGCCCACTCATATCATCTTGTAGAGAAAGTATCAACTTTTGAAGTCAGAACATTGAATACTTGAGTGTAGCAACTGGTAAAGATAGCACATTGAGTATTTAAAGCAACGTTGCAATGATGACATGCCATAAATATGGACCTAGCCAATGATCTGAATCCAATAGCACTCACTAGTATCACCTCCCCCGCACCATACGCATAAAGAACTTACCAGCAGAACCAAGGATGTCAATCTCATACAACTATGTACTTTTATTGAGAGCTCCATTACCTCATGAAGCAAAGCGATGTGAGTACATTAAATCATGTTATGAGAGAAAAAGGAAGAAAAATTGAATGGTACATGCAAGTTCACCATTTATGGTTAATCAAGTGAAAAACTTACACTTGGGGTCGCATGTATCCAGTGAGATGGTCCAAAACGGGCGTTTTGGAACCATCTGTCTGAATTTTCCCTCGCAGTTGGCATCATCAAAATGCTTCAAAGGTGAAGTATTTCGAATTTGACATCAGCCTTGGCGAGGTCAAAATTGAATTCCTTGAGACCTCTTGACTCTGCACTCACACAGTTGAGGGGTCTCATCTTCAAACCATAAGCAAATCCCCTTAGCTACGCTTGGGGATTTCGGTTTTACACACACACACACACATACACACACACACACACACACACACACACACACACACACACACACACACATACATATATATATATTCTTTCCCAGGCACCTACTGACGACTTCATTGCTATAGTGTCATCTGCATTCCTATACTTTGACCTGCTGATGGCCTGGCAAACAGAAGCAAATTTTGTCTTTGACCCCTAACGTTGAACTTTTGGCCCAGAATAACACACTAATTGGCGAGTGTATTAACCAGCATTTCCCTATGCTTATCCATCTTCTTCTCGCTTTTTGTTGCTGATGCCACACATGAAGCTTCTCCTTGCACCCTTTTCGTTTCGACAGCATCTCTAGCAGTTCCACACGTTCCCATTCAGGTATGAAAGTGCAAAATAGGCACCTTTGAACACTTCAATTGATTTCATGGTACCACCCAATGCCTTAATTGTGGCTGTAGCGGCCGCTCCTTCACTGAACACACCCTAATTGTCATGATCCTTGAACCACAAATTAACTCTTCTGTCTATAAAAACTTATGATTTTCATTCAATGAATTTAAAAGGAAATTTCATCTGCGGATACATGATTCCACAGTGTCCAAACCAAACCACATGTTCATCTATTATCCAAATATTCCAAACCCCATAACCTATAGAAAATACACTACATCTTGAATGTGATCCCCAACATTTTCATTCATCCAACACAACATAACAGTGATGGATGTGACTCAAATTGCTTGCCACACCCCATCACCCAGTGTGGCAACAAGAAAACTCAAATTCTGCATCCATGTAAAAGCACGTCAAACTCACATTATATTCAGAAAACATTTCTCAATAAAATTAAAAAACTGTTATGGACTCCTAAGGATTAACTTACAAAGCATGAGGTATTACTTGCATATACCTGTATTTCATGAAGTAAGAGTCCTTAAAAGGAAAATGGGAAATAACATACAGCTGCCGTATTTTCTACCTGAACCAGTCTGGTGGCTAAATAGTCTCCATTCATGAATTTCCTTCAGAGCAATAATGAGATTGTTCCACTCTTTCTTGATCTCCCCTCTCATCTGTAAATATATTTGCCTATTCAATGAAGAACATGACATTGGATCTCTTCATATAGTTCATCACATAGTCAAAATTATCCTCTGGTGGTTAGAAATACGTTTAAGTCTTTGCAACATAGGCCATAAAGTCCGCGAGGGTGTCTAAGAATCATTGCCATTTCAAGAACCCACAGGTAAATTAGCACTGATATGTACCCTTGCATCACATCTCTTTTTACTTCCTTGACAACTAGCGGATGTTCTGCCAGCCACCAAACCATAGTGTATGAGGGAGAAAAACATCTTGGAACACCATGATCATGTTTCAACACCATGTGTAGGCGGTTAAAGTATTCAGCAAGCACCATTACTCCAAAAATAATATTCTTTGGAATTTCAATGATGCCAGATGGATTACGTTCTAGAGAATGCCTCTAATTCAAGGTGGACAATTATATCAAGCAAGTGCTGATTCAAAATGGCTTTTGCGAGGATAACATCCATTTTCCCGAAGTAGCCTTTTGCACAACACAAGAAATTGACAGTAATTTCACTCAGAATTTTGCGTGGATTTATGTAGGGAACAGTTTTGAACTACATATCATTGAAATAAATACCGTCGTTGATGCTGGTGAACATCAAATATTGCCAGAGGCGCATCTCAAAGTGGTTCTTTACTAATGCACTATTAGCTAAGAGCTTGTTGTGAACCTGATTTGGTTGTAGCCTTTCCCTCATGGGCCATGTGGAGGAATCCAAACACGCACAACAATTTTACAACACATGGACAAAAGAAGAAAAGAGATTTTCAATAAAGATTTCATAATCTTTTGTATACACCTCAGACTTTGATACATGAACATACATTGTCAAGAACACACTTTGAGACTTCTTGCAGACTTGGTTCATCAAGATCCAGTATGATGGTGCCATCTGCATTGAACAAATCTGCAAGCTGCCTCAAGTCAAGGGCATCATAATGACAAGACACAAAATCCTCCTCAATAACCTTTTTACTTTCAACAAGTGAGCAGAAGTTAGGCTGCTCCGCAAACGCGATTGCATCACTAGTAGAGGGTTCCTGACGTGTGAAAACCATCACTTCATTCGGTATGCATGGAAGGGAGCTGGAATAAATACACACATGAAATACTTTCCACGTACCTTGAATTCAGAATGATGACAAGAGGAAAACGAGTATGACATTGTTGAAAATTCCGTCCCTATTCTCAAAAAGACAACCACATAAAATCAACAGGTTTTTTTTCCCCCGTGTAGACAGCATGGGTGTTGTTAACAATGCACTCAGCCTTGCAAGAAACTACCTTCTGGCACCAATCAATACCATCCGCCAGAGAAAGAAGCTCTTGATGATCTATCCCTCTATTACCCTATCCAACAAAACACATATGTACAAACTACCAAGGCCTCTAAGTCACTAAAATGTACAAATTCAATAACCAGAATTGGCATGAAAAATGAATTACAAACATTAAATTCAATTATATCATACCTTACATGCATGGAGATCAAGAATGCCATTGAACATTCATCGATGGAAACAAAAACGTAGCTATTGGACTGGACAACCATCTCGTGAACGTTCTCATGTGTCATTGCAAGGTACATCAATTCAAGTTAGTTGAATGAAATTTAGAAAAACGAGAACAAAATTCTGAATGTTCAGTGCTGAAAAATTACGTTGTTGAATACTTTTAAATCCTTGAACCAAGTAGGCACTAGGCCTGTCGGCAGAGTTTCCAAACTTGGGTCAAAAGAATCACCCGACTTTGGATCACCACCACTCAAAGAAGTGGATCTGGAGACAAGCCCCATCTTGTTCAATGATAGATCATGAATCAGCCCCGTTCTTGGTTAATGACTAATTACATGCTACTTCAATCACCAATTCAAGCTCATCTCAACATACTTCATGGCATCCTACATGATTCCAATGGCATGAATCTTTCCCATGCATGACCACTCTAGAGTTGTGGTCCAAAGCATAGGATTTATCTTTATCATGTTTCTAGAAGGCTGCTTCATGGATTTCCTTGACCACTTTCAAGTCATGAATGAAGCTGAACTCATGATTCATGGGAACAACATACTTGCATCCGCAACCAAAACTCTAAAAACATGTTCAATGTTCATTGAGCTGGCCCCAAAAACGTACTTCAGGTCTTGTAGAAAGGTCATGGAATAATTCATAGCATCCGCAAGTTTTCAGATATAAATCTTGAATTCATGAAAAACGTAGGGCATTTCAAGCAGCTTATAGAAATATCCATGTCCATACTCATCTTTTACCGAAGTCGCCTTGGACGCATCAACCACACAAGCTGCTAAGAAATTTTTCAGTGGACACCTTGAAGGCAGAGAATTAATCCAAGCCGGCCATTCTGTGTTGAGGATGTGGCCCACGACTCAAAGGAGGCTAAACGTGTTGGCTTTTTTTCTCTTACTCAGGTTCACACTTGCACTAGAAGGACTTGCAAAGAATGTGTTCTGATCAGAATTGAAAATTTTGTGATTTGGGGGTAATCAATAGCTACCAAATCTGCATGATCACTAGAAGCAACATTGGATTGCGAAGTTGCAAACACTTGGTGGCAAATTTAGTTCAGGATAATGAAAGACGGTATGCTCAAACTTGCTCACAAGTCAAGAAAGTTGGGAGAAAAATTAAAGTCTCAAGTTTTGAGTTTTTTTCTGCATGTCTAAAGAAGGGAGAGGCTAGCAACAAGACATTATCCGACATGTCTACACGAGAACTATGTGGGACTCACAATCACCATTAGCAGCGCAACATGGCTGGTCATTGCCCTACTTGCATGTGGAAGAGGTGACACAATCGATCACTGAAAACCGATGACCTGTGCCTAGTGGCTATTGGAATTTTCAAACCATGACTATCGGCCTCAATTCCAAAGGCCAGTCCAAAAGCCTCTCGAGTCACCGGCCACTTTAGAGGTGACTGGCCAAGCTAGCAACTTTAACAGGGTAGGTCGATGGTCAGTCACCTCTTGTTTCTTCATTATCTTGTAGCCCTATGGTCGTCAAACCAGAAATAGACAGTCCATGGTAAATACCTCTTGCTTGAGCAACCAACTTTTGCAATCTTGTTGCCCCCTAGGGGATCACTCTCCCTCTTATAAGGAAAGTAGACACAAAACCTCCCTTGATAGCCCAGAGTAGAGGGTAGCGACAAAGAGAAGATGGAAATTCTCATGACTGTCCGCACGTTGAGTGTCTTGAGCCTTTGTCGTGATCCCCCCAGCTCCAACCTTCTGTACATGTGGCCCACGGGCCAGTACTTTAATGGTAGTACAGGAAACCTTTCCCCTCGAACAAGCTATACTGCCCTTAAGCATTGAGATTGTAAATTATACCAGAAAGGAAGAGTAGAGCTTCTTTTTTTCAAACGCATATGAGCGATTGAAGCGACAAGGGAATACAAGGTGGATAGTTTGAATGGGGTAGACAAGTCAAACCGCATGGGAAGCTCAAAGGAAGAAAACGGCTTACCGTTAAAAGACGGCTCCTTCAGCATGCGGATGGCCCAATGTGCGCAAAAAGACCAAAGGGCGTGGACGGCTGAAAGCGTGCAGATAGCCTAAAATGCAAGGACAGTTTCAAAGGGAAAAACTACTCCAATGCGCTTCAACCATGTCTAGCACCACTATTCTACTCTGATCCATGCATCGCCACCTCCTCTGTTGATGGCAGATGAAAGCCACCAACATCCTAGCTAATGACCACAAAGTGTCAACAATAGGCTTCTAAACACGCGCAACATCATAAGTGGTCTTCTTTGAAACTAGTCCAAACAAGAGCAGCGAGAAAAATCTGAAAGGGGGAACACAATTCCCGAAAACATGACGGCTATCATCAACAAAGATATCATTTTGTTGAAACATTTGAGCCTCTTCGCAAGCCAGAGGCAACCAATGAATTGTACTAAAACAACTGCAGCTTTTACTCTTCAGATTTATGTGCAGTGTATGTCAAAAACTATCCTTGAGAGCTACGTTCTCACCATGGAAGATTGAGGCCCGTACAACATTGTCTTAATTGGTACACAACCCAAAACTTTGTGGCTCGTGTTTTTAGCCTCCATGTGCAAGAACAAAGCAGAGTGTTCAATAATCAATGTGGATGTATGAAATGGGCTTAAAAAAGACAATGATAGTGACAATCTTCCATGTGGGACCAAGATTACACTTAACCTCTGCACGACAATGTCATGGAACAAAGACTCCATGTAAAAACTCAATAAATTGAATATCCTAGTTGAAATCAAAGAACCCAACCATGGTGATTTTCCCTACCCATGCATTTACAACCGCGTTTCATGCCAAGTCAATAGGAAGTGGAAAAAACTTCACATTAAGGAAAGCTATATGAACATATGATGCATATTCTCTCTTTTTTTTTTAATGTGAGATAACATGGGAAAATGTACACGTCAATCTTTGTCCTAGCTGTGATCTCCAGTACGGGCCTTCATGCATGAAGCACTTTAATGACACAAGGGAGCCCTACAAGAACAATGAAAATAACCCCGGGTTTTTTCGGTTGGAAGAGGACACTATTTTTGCGAAAAATAATCTTCCATAGCTTTGAGTAGGAGATTTACGTTTATGCCACCACACTTGTACTTGTAGAATAATACGAAGGTTTATTTTAACCCCGTTGGATAGTGACATGCAGGTATTATGCTCTCATGTCTTTCAAAGGCAAAGTTAACATCACCAATGCAATGCACAAACAAGATAGCAAACCTTTCTTCGACAGTCAGGTCAACAGATGGATCGATAAGCCCACCATGAATCACGAAGGGTTTGAAGAAGGATTTATTGCATTGAGACTACTCGAGTTGGTCAAAAAAGAAGATCACGACATTTTCAAAGATAGTGACTTTTCCACAGCATACAATTCGTGTGCAACATCACAATGAAGAAACACACAAAGACAACCACAATTTACGTATCAATGTGTATATAGTTGCTGTTTGAAAGATGACACGAAAACTTAGGAAACAACGTCTTGACAAAGCCCACTTACACAAGTGCCACAAGCACTTCTTTGGTGAAGCATTGCTGATTAATGGCAATGCAAAGGTCTAAGGGGCTTGATGAATATTTTCAGAAATTCGTTACATGAAAGCAACGCACAGAGAGATATTGTTTGGCTCTAAAAAAAAGCCTATTAGGGAGGATTGCAGTTTTCCTCATCCATCAACCTGAAACAGCTATCATTGGCATTGACTTGCATGAAGAGATGGAGAGTCAAGTGGAAGTGTTCAAAGAAGCACAATGTTGCACAAGGATTAAGGACATTTTTAGAGTCGAGGCCGTTTATAGAGTTGAAATGTTTAAGGTAATACAAGCTATCTACAGCAAGCATAACAGCTATAACCTAATTCAATGCATAATGTGTGCCTCCTTATTGTAGGGAAAAGTGCTTTAACAAGTAAAATGGCATGTCTAGTCAGAAATAAAAAAACACTTGGACTATGAAGCATGACATCATCGACAAAAAAATCATACATGAATTCTTCACAAAGCAGCCCATGCCCAAGGAGATCAAAGATAAAATGCCAAAATATCTTCATTTTGACCTTGAAACTATACAGAATAGGCACGCATGTGAAAGTTACTATCCAAAAGTTAATTTGCAATACTCCTCTATGTGTCCAATTCCATGAATGTTTTTTCTACATAGACCGCTTGGGGTTGCATGCTTTTCTTGTAAATTTCCTTAGACATTGTGAACTTCATTCTTATGATGTTGATGTGGAGAGGGTTTCTAGTGAGGAGGCTGGGGGTTTGGAAGTACTGGGAATGGGGAGCTTAAACTTCAATGAGTTTCATGATGTAAAACCATGGGAACCATGAAGGTTGAATGCTAAATCCTCAGTTGGCATGTCTTAATAAAAGCGTGTCTTTTGGGAACTCGGGTCAAGAGTGCAATAACTTGTGTCTATCTACCATGCCGATGTGCAAGTGCCCTACACTCGGTGTGGATATGTTTGAGATGACCTTTCTCTTTCTTTGAGGTGGTCTGCTGCATATCCCTTACCATAGTTTTGCTCTACATATTCAAGATATTTGCACAAAAGAAGTTGCCATGATTAACAAGTACAAATCATGAAGTTACAAGGGTCCATTACAATCAAGGTGATTGAACCATGTATTAACCACTAAACTAAATGCAAATTTTGGGTTTGATGTCTTATCCCTTGTCCCCTCCGTTGCATTCACGTAGTTGATGTGTTTCACTTCAAACGACACAAGGATCAATGGTGCGAGAATCACTACAAGATTTCCATTGAACTTTAAGTATCGAGGATCAACAAAATTGTATTTGAGCAACATGTTTCTTGACAGAACTGATACACCCATATCCCTCGTTATAAAAAGAAAGAACACTCTCTGTTCATAATGCTTTCAATAATCCATTAGAAACATTCTTTTCTGGACAAAACTTATAAAGAGAAAAAGGTGAGCAACATGATGAATTTTCATCATTGATTAATCGACATAACACGTGGTTTTTGGGTTGGTGTTCAAAACCATTCAAATGCCTTCCCACATTCCTCACAAGTATTGACTCTTTAAAGTTCAGAGAGTACAATACGAGAAACGTCCAAGAAAAACCAAAACAAGAATAACCACACAACATTGGATACTTCACAAAAGGTGTTTTTCAATGAATTCTACTCACTCATGTGTTTTAATGAAACCGAGCTAAGAGACATCAAGATATCCCACAAGTAAACGATGTACTTGAAAGTCATCTACCAAGTGCTCGTTTAAGATGACTTGCACATGCATTGACTTGGATTCATTCAAAGACCAATTCCTTTATTTTCAGAACCTGCATTCATAAATGGATGTGTGCTTCTCACTTCCCATGATCTAGCAAAATGCTTTAACAACCAAACTGGGAAAACCAGGATGTTAGAAGAAACGGCAATGAAGGTGGTCCTTCCGTGCCATTTCATTTTCCACAACTGTGTCTCTATTCTCAAGCTTCTCCACACAATTTCATATCCAGGTGCAATACAACCATTTACATTGCCTCATGGACGAGGCTATGATATGTGCTTTCTTAAAGATGATGCTAGTGGATGCGCTAAGGAATATTCTACATGTTCTAATTAATGGCATGAGAAAACATTTTGAGGAATTTCTTACGATTATCTATCTTGACACCATTTTAATTCACAGTGGGTATAACAAAAGCAGGAGTGTAGCTTAAATTAATTTGCATCCATTTTGGCATTAAACAGGCCCATGGGTACAGCATGAGATACAGATTTGGCATTGGTCCTCCCTCTTTGAAATAAAAAAAACAGCCCATACACTTGTCAAAGTTACACCATGTACTAGTTTAAACACTAAGTCGTAAATATGTGTACAGAGACATCGATACAAATATAGATATACATATAGATATAGATATAGATATAGATATAGATATAGATATAGATATAGATATAGATATAGATATAGATATAGATAAAGATATAGATAAAGATATAGATAAAGATATAGATATAGATATAGATATAGATATAGATATAGATATAGATATAGATATAGATATAGATATAGATATAGATATAGATATAGATATAGATATAGATAAAGATATAGATAAAGATATAGATAAAGATATAGATATAGATATAGATGTAGATATAGATATAGATATGGATATAGATATAGATGTAGATATATATAGATATATATATACATAAAGATATAGATATAGATATAGATATAGATATAGATGTAGATATAGATATAGATATAAATATAGATATGGATAAAGATATAGACATAGATATAGATATAGATATGGATATGGATATAGATATAGATATAGATATAGATATAGATATAGATATAGATAAAGATATAGATGTAGATATAGATGTAGATGAATATATAGATATAGATATTGATATAGATATAGATATAGATATAGATATAGATATAGATATAGATATAGATGTAGATATAGATATAGATAAATATATAGATATAGATATAGATATAGATATAGATATAGA
>SZWC01029377.1:0-14133 GCA_023375785.1 Penium margaritaceum | reverse complement strand
GGGACAGCCGGAGCTGCCGAAGTGGCAGAGCTGCTGGACGAAGTCGGAGTGTCGGGACCAGCAGCAGCGACGGCGGCAGAGGCGAGGCGGCGCTCCCGCTGACGGCGCATAGTGGCGATGACGCGCGCCTCGTCCGTCGGGAGGGGGCACGTGTACCACCCGTGCCCGGGCTGACCACAGTTGTGGCAGACCGAGCCACCACTGCTGGACCCGGTCGACGACTGCTGCTGCTGCTGCTGCGGCGGACCCTTGCCTTTCTTGTTGCGGTTCTTCTTCTTCTTCCCCGAAGGCGACGAGGTAGCTGTGGCAGGGGAGGAGACAGCCACGGAGGCAACGGCAGGGGAGGCGACGGCAGGGGAAGCAAGTGCCTCCGTGCGATGGAGCTGAGACTCCTGGTGAGCTTCCTCAATGCGGAGGAAGAGCTCGTATGCCCAGGGCATGAGAGTGCCCTGGGCCGCCATGGTGGAGAGGACGTCCTGGGGATAGTGGACGAAGACGTCCGCGTACGCACTGGTGGCGCCGCGCTTGATGGTGAGGAGCGCGGACAGAGGGGGCGGAGCAGACTTGCCGAGACGACGAAGGATGTCCTCCGCCCGCTGCCAGTAGGCGGTGACTGTCTCGGTCTCCCCCATGTGCAGGGAGTTGAACTCCCGAAGCAGACGGCTGATCTCAGCGTCGCTGGACAGGCGATGGGGTCTGGTGAGGACGTGCCATGCAGCTGCAGGGTCAGGGATGGCGCCAGCGATGAAGTCGCCGAGGAAGGGCTCCAGGGCAAGGCGGGAAGCGGGGGGGGCGACAGGGACAAGGGCGCGGACGGCGCGACCAGCGTCATACAGCTGATCGGCCTGGGTGGAGTCGTAGGGCAGGGTGTAGTAGGCCCAAAGACCTTCACCCTGCGCCCAGATCCGGAAGCTGAGCTCCCAGTTGCGGAACTGCTCGCCGCTCTGAAGCGGCGGCGGAGGTGTCTCAAAGTCCTTTTGCCTGCGGCCAGCACCCAAAGTGGGGACAAGGACGGAGGTCACTGTCTGCCGTTGGCGCTGAGTCTGCTGCTGTGCCAGGTAGTACGTGGCAGCGGACACAGCGGGGCTAGCATGCCCTGGGGGGATGAAGGACAACGGCGCACTGGTGGCGCTGTGGGAAGCGACCGGCTGTAGCGCTGCAAGCTGCTGCGTCAAGGCGGCAAGCTGTTGCTGAAGAGTAGCAAGAGGGTCAGGGTGGCCGCCAACGTTACTAGTGGGCTGCTGCTGCTGCTGCTACTGCTGCTGCTGCAAAGGCGGCGGCTGCTGCTGCTGCTGCAGCGGCGGTGTCTACTACTGCAGCGGCATTGTCTGCTGCTACTACTACAGGGGCTGTTGCTGCTGTAGGGGCGACGGCTGCTGCTGTAGGGGCGACGGCTGCTGCTGCTGCAGGGGCGACGGCTGCTGCTGCTGCAGGGGCGGCGGCTGCTGCTGCTGCAGGGGCGGCGGCTGCTGTTGCTGCAGGGGTGGCGGCTGCTGCTACTGTAGCGGCGGTGGCTGCTGCTGTTGCTGCTGCAGGGGCGGCGGCTGCTGCTGCTGCAGTGGCGGTGGCTGCTGCTGCTGCTGCTGCAGCGGCGGCGGCTGCTGCTGCTGAAGCGGCGGCGGGTGCTGCTCAGGACCCCTCATCAGGACTCCCTTCCATTACTCAGTGTCCCTTGTTTTCTATCCTTTCCCCTTTTTTGTTTGATTTTTTTTATGACGTCAGCAGTGACGTCAGCAGTGACGTCAGCAGAGGAGTGCTGACATCAGCAGTGGTGGACGTTGGGGCCGCTGCTGTTGTTGTTTCTCCTGATGCCGCTGCAGCCGCTGCCGCTGCTGCTGCTGCTATTGCTACTGCTGCGGTTGCTGCCGCTGCTGTAGCTGCTGCCGCTGCTGCTGCTGCTGCTGCTGCTGCTTGCTTGCTGCTGCTGCTGCTGCTGCTTGCTTGCTGCTGCTGCTGCTGCTGCTGTGGCTGCTGCAGTTGCAGCCGCAGCTGCTGTTGCTGCGAGCTGCTGCGGCTGCCGCGGCTGCTGCAGCTCGCCGCTGCGGCTGTGCGCTGCTGCAACCGCGTGTTGCTGCTGTCGCCCGCTGCTACGGCTACTACGTGCTGCAGCAGCTGCTCGCTGCTGCGGCGGGTTGCTACAGCGAGCTGCGGGGGTGGGGGATTTTTTTCTGTTGCCTTTTTTTTTTCTCTCTCTTTGTCAGCGGGCAGCAGCCCGCTGTCTGCAGCGAGCAGCGGGCTGCTGCTCGCCTGGCAGCAGCGAGCTGCTGCTCGCTGGCAGCAGCGGGCTGCTGCTCGCTGCTCGCTCACTGCGAGCAGCAGCAGCCGCGGCTGGCAGCTGCTGCTGCTGGCTGCTGCTGCGGCTCGCTGCAGCAGTTGCTGCAGCTCGCTGCTGCTGCTCCACGCTGCTGCAGCTGCTGCGTGCTGCGGCTGCTGCCTGCTGCCGCTGCCGCTGCTGCCGGCTGCCGCTGCCGCTGCCGCTGCTGCCTGCTGCCGCTGCGGGCTGCTGCTGCGAGCTGCTGCTACGCGCAGCTGCTGCTGCTGCACGCTGTTGCCGCTGCTACGCGCTGCTGCTGCCGCTGCCGCAAGCTACTACTACTGCTGCCGCGAGCTGCTGCTGCTGCGTGCTGCTGCGAACTGCTGCTGCCGCCTGCTGCTGCTGGCGGTGCCAGTCACTGCACCTGGGTGATGTTCGCCGCTTGCGTCGTCGCCCGCAGACGTCAGACGCCGCCTGCCGCTCACCTCCTCGCGTCACGCGTGGGGGTCAGTGCTGCCGAAAAACGTTCGGCAGCATTTCCCCTGGCCCAGTGGCCGTGGGAAAAAATCTGACGCCGCCACCAGGCGGTTCAATGCTGCCGGAAAAAATCCGGCAGCATTTCCCCTGCACTGGCGCGTATGGGGGTCCGCCGGCGTTGTCTGGCACCTGTTCGTCAGTCTTCTGCTGCTGCTGCTACGCTCTGGCTCTGATACCAAAATGGAATAGCCTAGGCAGCAGGTTGGGGAAGCAGCGTTGTTAATGCAGCGTGCGGGCTTCCACGCTCGTTGCTTAAGTCAGCTGCCCCCTCAGTCTGCTGCTCTAGAGTCTAAGTCTGGAAGCTCTGGGTTTGTTACTCAGAAATGCGCGCGCCAGTGTTAGCGCCAGAAAGCAGCTGAAAACTGNAAGTGACTGATTAGGAATGAAGAATGAACAACAATGGGAGACCCCTCCAAGTTCTAGGCCCCCTCCAGCTCTGTAGAGCTTGTTACTCAGTTCAACAGCCAATCAGAAAATAGCTCAGTTCAGGCTGGCAGGTTTTCTCGGTGAGGCCTGCCAGGCAGCCGACAGCCCAAAACCCGGGCGTCGTCCGTTTTGCCTGAAAACTGGACCATACCATAATACCGCCGCTGCGAACGCAGCCGTGTGGACAGAATCTGCTAGAAAAATAGTAGCGAGTAGTTATGGCAGCCTAAACCCAGATAGTGCCCACAACGGTTTGTGCTGCCAAACAGGGCCATGCAACATGCAACTGGGACCCTAGGCAGTGCATGACGACGCAGACGCAATAGGACGCGCTGGACGCACGCAAGCAGCAAATGCGGTGTCAATGACCGCCGGCAGCACGACCGCCGAGGAGGCCTGCCGATGGAGCTGAGCGCGTCGCCTGAGAGAGGAGGCTCCAGCGAACTGCGAGAAGACCTCAGCGTGCGTCGGCTCCACCGGACGACACTCCATCAGCGTCGTGTCTCGCCGTCAGTCATCTGCACGCTGATGTACACAAGCCGGGAGGACACAACAGAGCACAATGAGAGATGTGCAAAAAACCAACAACAATTACTGAAGAAGCACGAACAGTTTGCATGCCTGCTAGAGCATCTTCAGAAAAGAGGTACCATTTGAGGTCAGAGTTACCTAAGCAGGGGTGCCTTTCAAGACCACACTTCACCACCTCCATGAGGGAGGCTCTCATGGGTAACCTGTCAAAACCATAAAAATTGACAAAGATGTTCACAAAACTAGTGCAAAAGGCATAAGATAGGTGGAGCACATGATGCATTTGCACAAGGGGACAAACTCTTTTTATCTTGACACACCCGTAAACCTTCTGAGTACGAGCCACACCAGCCCTGCAAACCATGCATGATGAGAATGGAACAAAGGCGCAAGCATGCCCTTGGTCAAGAAGTTGACACGGCTATCAAGGGAACGAAGACTTTAGTATTGATGTTGATCAAGTTCTGACTTAACCAATACATTACTCATTGTCCATTTACCTTCATACATTCCCACGTTTGTGCAGGGGATTGAATCAACGTGATTGCAAAACGAACCACCTGGTCTCCTGAAGCACTGATGCGCACAATCAAGATGGAGGTCATGTTGCCTTCAACTCCTTGGATAACGCAGTGCTGTGCGATGAGCCAGCAGATAGCATGTTGCTTTTTCTATGCACTGCCTCACTGACTCCTAATGTGACCTCTCGGCTGGTGTACATGCTCGTGCAGACGATTGACTGGATGGACGCTAATGCTAACGAGGCGATGCTCAATGGAGTGGATGTGTCGCCGTGAAGCCGAGCGCATGGTTCTCATCTTCCTCGCACTTCCGACACTACACCCTTACAAGACCGGCTCCATCGGCAGCAACTCTTAGCTGTCACGTCACCACGAGTCGTAGATAGCTCTCAAGAGCAGTGCAGTCGGCACCCGAGTTTGGGCAGCTGTAACTCCACATAGTTTATATTCTTGCTGATTCTGACTGCACGACTGTGTTTGCAACGTGGCATTCTGGTATGGTCCAAAATTTAGGGAAAACGGACAACGCGGGGGTTTTGGGTTGTCTGGTGTTCGGTAGGCCTCACCCAGGAATTTATGCCAGTCAGGATTATGCTAGGATTTTTTTGGGTTGGCTCACTTGCTGAGTTACAAGCCTCACACAGCTGAGGTGAGGCTATAATTGGGAGGGGTCTCAGTTGTTGCTCATTCTTCATTCCTAATCAGTCATTGCTTCATCCCAGCTGCTTTTTGGCGGTAAATCTGGTGCACGCACTTTTGAGTAACCAACCAGAGCTCTCAGACTTAGACTCTAGTGCAGCAAACTAAGGGGGCAGACTAAGCAACAAGCTAGGGTTACCGCACGCTGCATCAACAACACCACTGTCCCAACCCGCGCACTAGCTAGTTCCTTTTTATCTCTCTCGTCCACTTTTAACTGTTGCATCAGCTCACATGCTTACGTGGCAACATTCACTTTAGTATGGTATAGAAAATCTTGCATGTGCATTTGATTCTGTAGGTGTATAGGCTAGTTACCAGGTGCTGGTCTTACTAGGGTCATGCTGTTGGAACTGTCATTTAGCTGTAGCCGCTCTCGGATTTCACTCCACTGAGGTCTGACTCAATCCCAGCAGTGGCGGTGACCTTGCCTCGGTTGTGGTGCATGAGGTGGGACTCGCTCACTAGTTTAATGCCTCTCTCTGATAGACTGTCTAACACTTCTCAATTGACATAAGTAAGCTTGCAATTGCAACCATGGCGTCTCCCTCGTTCCCACTCCCTCTCTCCAATGCTGGTGCTCTTTCCCTCACAGGTTCCTACTACCTACACTTTGATGCATACACTCCCGATTCCTAGTGCTTCACGACCATAGTGATGGCTCCGTGGATGTATTTTGTGTGCTGATGATGTACCCGGTTCTCATATATCTTGATGAAGCTTTGGGTGTCGCACATGTTGGGTCCCCGGAGAATTTGAGTGCGCAAATCATGTAACAAGATGTGCCACCAAATGGCCTCCATTGCAACTTTGTTGGACACCAAGTACTTTGCTTCTGTAGAACTTATGATAATGAATCCTTCCTTGCAAATTTGCCATGAGATCATTCTCCCTCTAATATTCAAGAAGCGTCTAGTGTTGTTGAAAGATCCTGCTGCATGTACTGCATAGTCCCTGACACTAAATCCAACCAACTGGAGACTATTGAATTCCGGTGATGTCATGAATGCCTAATGTTGTGTCCACGGTATGCTGAACAAATCAAACCAAGGCCTGCATGTGAAGAATTCATGGGGAGCCAGAGAATAGAGCAATAAGGCTTGTTTAATTTGTGATTTTGCAATGGGTTGTCACAAAGCGTACATCAAATCACCTACAATCATTGGTACATGTGACTGTCGACACCACTCCATGGCACTATGTTTGTTGCGTCAAACATCATCATCCCCTTATGTGTGATTGAAGTGTCCATTGGTTGCACACCCGCTAAGACAGAGGTATACATTGTGACCAAATCCATTACGTAGTGTTGTTGAGTAATCTTTGTCTCTGTTCCGTCAGACCTCGATCCCAGCTCATCTGCAAATTTAACGCAAGTCTTTCATCGTGTACCATTTATACAACAAGTCGTGTGACTGGCGACTCTACGTGATGGATGGGGAGAAGTCAAGGAGATTGTCAAAGTGCTCCACACATGCTACAAATGACTCATATTCTCCTCGAACACAAACTTAGTAGTTTGTGAGGGAACGAAAAGACCCCCTTTAGCGGGGTACTGTGTGAAAGCACATGCTGTGAGAAACACAACATGACAGGTGGCGCTTGTAACAGCTTAGAGACAACAAACATATGCTTAGTGAGTAGACGCTAGGAATGAAGTTACAAACAACGAATAACACAAGTGTGGGGATGTACTCTTCCCCACATTCGTGCATGGAAGCGCCAAGTCAAACCAACTGGTGGAACATAGACCAAACTAGGTATAATATTCTAAAGAACTGTTGGAAAGAATCAGTTACTTGTACAAGCCCGTCAGTTGCCCGAATGATAAACCGAAAGAAACACCAAGTGTGGATACAAAAACTCCACGTAACCTGGTCACAAACAAGTGCGAACACCATCGATGAGGAAAATTTCCGACGACTTGGTCACAGAGAAGACTATAGATAGCGTGTGAGGAAGCACCTGTTGAGGCTGAAGGTCTAGAAGTAGCCGTCGTGGCATACAGGCGACAGAACAACGAAAAATCATGAGGTCACCATGGTCGATACACCAACACTTTCTCGTGACCCACAAACGCTAGCCACCAAAAACCAGCAAGGGTTACATGAGAACGACAACAACACCCAACGATGAAGGGGACAGGATGGAGGCACACAAGGATGGTAGATGAGGAGAGGGCACAACAACAGCGGTCAAAGAGTCATGTGCAATTAGTCCAACATTGCAAACAACAAACTTGAATCTGCCGCTACAAAGGGCTACTGTGAAAAGTTAAGTTCGTTGTTACTGCTTGTGAAGACCTACGGCACAAACATCACCACATCCAATCTGCTGGCATGAAAAAGTATGCTTAATGTTGGTTTGCTTTGTTCTCTTGTGATGCATGCAACATGTCTTAATTTTCTACAGTGTGATGCGTCCTCTTATTGTTGCAACTGATGGTGATGCAGCAGATGGATTGGAAAAAGTGCTGCATGAGACCTCACAACTAGACACTCTCACAAACCCTAGCCCCCAACGCGACATACTCATCTGCAATTAAGATCTATGCCATGTAACCCCTCTTACCACTCTTCTAGGACACAGCACTTCCTAAGACAAGAAATATGTTGCCGGACAAGCTACACGCATCACAATTGTTAGCCTAATCACTATTAACGTATCACGAATGGCTGTGCGCAAAAGCATAAGCCAAGGTGTGGGTTGAAACAATACACTAAGTAACATGCACTAAGGCCTCCAAATGGAGCTTATGCAGATGCTATGAGATCCGTGACGAAACGTCCGTGGCCCCAATGATTACGAGAGAGATTCAGTACTTAGAGGTACATCGTAACCTCAACGTTCTCTCCCACACAAGCTAGTTCTGGTGAGATGAAAAGCCTTTGCCCAGCAGGCATCATGGGCATGGATACAGAGGGGGCTCCCTTAACATCGTAACATGACCAGCGTGATTCACATGGAGCATACAATGTTTGGGACCACACTCAATCTCCGTGCCCAAGAAGACATTAATTGGACCAAGATCCTTCATGTTGTATACACACTAGAGGATATCATTCATGAATTGTACAACATAAGGGTCAGGGGACGCAACAAAGAGGTCGTCCACATAGACCAGGATAACGACAAAGGATGTAGAAAGAGCATTCACAAAAAAAGTTGGGTTCACTTGGCTGTGGTGATCTCTACTCTAAGGTAGGAGAGATCTCAAGGTCCTAGACATGGAGAGATTTTTTCAGGCCATACAAGGACTTTTGAAGGCCTACGAAGAGTTCAGCGACGCCAATGTACGCCGGTAGTACGGCCTGAGCATCCTCGTCGGCTCCAAGAGCGCTATAGCAAGTTGATAGCGAGCAGTCCTTCAACACCATGTAAGCATATCAAATGTAGTGCCAAGCGCAAGCACGGCAGACACAGACGGCCATGCCACTTCACAAAACAGCCCAAGCTAAAGACAAAACTGTAACAAAGCTGAACAACATGTGCACGCAAGCTGCTCCCCTCAACCCCACTGTGATCCGCCAGGCCATGCTCTGATTCACCCACGAGGAGGGTGTCATGCACCTGGATGGCAAGCCATTTGAGCAGCTTTCCTCCCTCACTTTTTACAATCAATTTATGCGGCGTGAGCCTAAGTGGGTGTGGCTCAATGCGCCATTCGCTCCTCAATGCATGCCTGCTAATTGGCCGCGACGTTGTAGGCAAATGTTCCTATGTGCTAAACTTTACATGAAATTGTATGTGGACAAGCGTCTCGTCATCAATGTGGACCACACGGGGGTCCAGCTGATCCCCTCCCCCAAAAGCACCTACGTACCATTGGGGTCGAAACACGTCTCCGTATTTTTACGCGACAAAAAGAGGAACATCACTGCATTTCTTCCAAAAGGCATGCTAAGTGAGATGTTCCCCTGCCAGGTCATCTGGGCTGGGTGGACTGAGCGCTACCACCCACACGCCACCCATACGGAAAAAGCTCTAGAGCAGTAGGGGCGACAGTACATGCACACCCCAACTGGTGGACAAAGGAGTGATTCGCCCACATCCTTGACCCATGGTATGCCTGCAAGTTCGCAGATGTTGGCGTCGAATACGGAAAGACCACATGGTTGCTCATCCTCGATGAACGGAAATCCCAGGCATCGGGGACGTTCCAGTCATGGCGTAGGAGAATTTCGTCTGTGTCAAGCTTGTCTACATCCCTCGCAAATACACGAACAAGGTCCAATCCTGCGACGTCGGACTGTAAGAGTGCCTCAAATACAAGCTTGAGGAAGGATATTCCACCTTCATGGCGGACACCCTCTTTGACCAATGCTCCACGACCTCGGCACAAAGATTTTGAAGGTGGTCGCTACTGGCTGGCTGATCCTCATACAAAGCCCTGAGTTCATCAAGCCTGCATGGGTTGCTGCTGGCTTCTCCAGTATTGTGCAGCATAACTTCCACAAACGAGTAGTTGACGACATGGTGACGTTTTTGTGAGATCCTACACAAAATAGCTCTGAAGAAGACTTCTTTTCCACCTTTGTCCCTCTTTAGGACTCCATGTACGCTGTTAGGATGTATGACGTAATGCTCTATTCTCTTGATGTCCCATGCATGTTTGCCGCCCACCATCATGTTGCGCTTGGCATTCACCGCGGTGACCGTCATGGTCAATGCCAAGAACATGACAGCGTGCACATGGGACTTGACCTAGGACCCACGAAGAATGAAAAGGAACACATAACCCAGGACCCAATCACACGTAAATACAAAAAACCCACCACTAATTGCACACAAGTACAAAAACAATACTAAAAACATTATGAATAGAACCACATATGAAGCAAACCATATTTGTGGATTGCCATAATTAGTGAGGTGTTCCTTGAAGATCTTTTTGTAATGCATAAACAGCCATTATGGAACTCCTCCGTATACACATGCCTATGGTTCCATGTAGTGCGATTTCTATCCTTCTCCATATTCTCTCTCTAAAACTTACCCTATGTACCCGTAGTGATTTGCATATTCACTCCCAAATAAAACTTTTGTTCTCCCATCTGTGCCTTCATAATTGTTGTTAGTGTCGACGAGCTTGGTTTGAAATCATTGCAAACAAATCCAATCTTCCCATGTCATTCTTAAAGTCAGTCGGGAAAGGTCTGCGTGTAGAGCCCAAATCGGGTTCAGCTGGGATTGTCACTTTGAAAGAATGATACAGAACTGCAAGGGCAATGACCTAAAAAGAAGTTCATTGCAAAAACAAGTGCTACAAACACTAACAATTCCAACGAGTAGGACCAAGTCTTCCGGCTCAAGCTCAAAGCGCTCGTTGAAGAGCTCGCTGTTGGGGGCGACTGCTTCGTGCACTGCACCTTCACGGAAGGCAAGATCGAGACAACGTGAAAAGCCTCCTACATCCCACGCAGGTGACTATGCCTGTATTGTTCTTCAAGTTCAGCCATGACTGCAAGACCCATGTCATGCCTACAATGCACATCTTACCTAGACCAAGGTCAGCCTTACCATTGTTACCTGTATTCAA
Organism: Penium margaritaceum; assembly: GCA_023375785.1. NCBI lineage: Eukaryota > Viridiplantae > Streptophyta > Zygnematophyceae > Desmidiales > Peniaceae > Penium > Penium margaritaceum. The sequence continues at coordinate 3,626 of SZWC01029377.1, read as the reverse complement.
GCTTATGTGCACTTCTTTGGCATGCCATTTGTTGTACGATGATTCTATGGTAGCTTGAGAGGACGTTGAATTCCTACGTCTCCACACTGCTCTTTAGAAGTGCAACCCGCGGGAATGAAGAGCAGGCGCTATGGTGGACCTTAAAAAAATCCATAAGATCTGGTGCCATGTGTGGCCGCCACACGCCAAGCAAAAGGATTACCTTCTACCGGCCCACAACCTCCTTTTCCCTTTTACAAGCCCTTGTGTACCATGGGTTCAGCATGTGGGTGATCCAGTCACGCGTTGTCTTTGTGTTAGCCCACTGGTTTTTTGTCTGATTGAAGCTGAAATGCTGTTCATCTTTCGCGAGGCACGTATCCACGTTGTCGGGGTGGCACCACCCTGTTTTGTCCATGTAAATGAGTTGTAGCTGCAGCATTTTACCGGCCATCGTGGATGCAACCATGGTCGTGACATGCCATTTTCCGTCTGGTGGAGCGATGCTCATCTCCCGTGCTCTGATGGGTGCATAGGTGCAGTCACCTCAACATCACCCATGGATAACTTGTCGTGAACCGCAACAGGAAGAACATGAAAACAAAACAAAAGAAGATGAAAAGAAAAAATCATACCTCTTGGCACACAAATGATGCCGGAATGGTCGGCATTGAAAATGAAAGGAGGGTTGACCTTGTTTGTTGCAAAAAAAGCCATGTCGTGCTTGTATATGCCCAGTGCTTGCTCCTCCCAGATGGTGGATACGTTTTGCGCAGTGATGGTCCCACAGTGGTAGCTCTAGCTCATGCGTTCACAGGCCAAGGTTCAAAGTCATGATAGGGAGAATGTCATGCTCCCTTCATTGCTAGGGAGTTCTTTTGGATAGTTCTTCAACGTTAGTGCATGCAATACCCCATAAATGGTGGTGGAGTTGACGATGGTTCAGGTATCGTGCATTTGCGACACCACCAATACCATTTCCCTCTCCAACTCAGGATGCCATTCAAGGAATGACGTGCGGCCAAAGTTTTTGAGCATGAAGTTGCTTGTTGAACCTTGCTCTTAATCTTTTCTGCTATGGATGAGGAACTTGCAAAACTTGGGAAGGACTTCAGTCGAGAGTTTGTTGTACCATTCACGGATTGTTGAGGCCAAAAGTTGATTGTACATGCATTACCCTCCGGCCTCAGCATAGAGCTTCCAGAGGAGAACGGCGGCTTGGTACATATTGTCATTGGCCAGAATCATGCCATGGATGCGTGGGAGATGGCCGTCCCACAACCAGTTTATGTAGCTGTTGCAGGACTCAGCTTGGGAGTTCAGCATGTCGTTGGCCGCCGTGTCATTTGCCGCATCTGTTTTGTCCATGCGTGGTGGTGCAGCCACAAACCGTGACGTTGTGGTCACCTGAGCCTTGCTAGGTGTTGCCGATGCTTCCACTTGTACCAAGCACAAAGTCGGGTTGCGCTTAGAAGGACGTCCAACGGGTTGTTTCTTAGGCACAATTGGGTTGGAATGCAACATCTTGTGTGCTTCAAGTATGCGCACACGGTCAGCAGTTGTCCCTTAACGCAAGAGCCACTTGGGGTTGAATTCAAGAAGAGACTTCATGGTGGTGGAGAGATGGGAACAACATGGCGTGGAGTGGGAGGAGTGGCAACAAATAGATGATTGGATTCCTAAAATGACTCCATGCACATTAATAGCCACGCTCTCCCTTTGAGAGAGCATGGCTTTGAGTGTGCGTAATGACGCTCAGTTGGGAGTGTCACAACCCAATCCTTGGGGAGTCCATCATTGAGTTGAAATCTGACGGTGGACCGCACTTCCAGCTCAAGGATCCAAACTTATAGTTATAAGTGTCTTCCGAGACCAATCAACTAACGCCACATGCATATTTGAACTGTGGAAAATTTTGAGTTTTTTCATATACCCACGGGTATGGAATAAATGGTTTCCACATAAATTCAAAAGTGGGGCAAAAAGGAGAGCTCGAAAACATGTATATTCCTTCTTAAAGAGGGAGTAGATATGCGAGTTGGTATAATATCTCCGCCATTTTATCGCATGAATTACTTCAAGAAATCCTGATTATACAACATAGGGGTATAATTTGACTTGTGAAAAGTCCGTGTATAGACCTGGATAAAACACAGGTTTTCTACCCTCAACCTTGTTGAACGCCTCCTCTTTGATCCACATTATATGGAAAAACTACCTCATGCTACTCAATGATTCAACCTTAATGCTTTTTTTCCTAGACAAGGTTTGTAGCCCTTTATGAATATCCTCCAGTAGGTGCCAACATCAATCCCCGCGGCTCTTTTAAGCTTGTGTTCACTTTCTCCTGTAACAAGGCATGTGCAAATTTTTTGTAGTGGGTTCTTGGCTTAACAAAGATAAATTAAAACATTATCACCAATTATTGACAACATGTTATCGGCATTCTCTTGTACCCATAGTGCTAATAGTATTTGATCAATGCATTTAAAATCACAAAAAAGAAATCAATAACTTTGTGGCCGTGGGACATCATCACATGCAACCATTTCACTTTGCGAAGGCCTTAAATCAATTCCCTGTCATCTATTGTGTATGTGACATAGTCTCAGGAAAGCTAGGTAGTGTCAAGCTATCGCAACCTGCACAAGCGCCATAGGATGCCAATCGACCTGTCCTTAATGCTTCGTTGAAAAGAAAGGTGAAAGCGTTGTTTTGAAAAGACATTTTGAATTCAACCCACCCGGTCCGAGGCTCGCTAAGTTGACATTTGACATTTTTGAACAATGTTTCACTAGGCTTTCCAGGGACAATGCAACACACATCGTATACGTGTAAAGAAAACACAGTAAAGAGGTCACCTTGTTTCGTAAAAAACATACGGGAAACAAATTGAGAACGTGTTGACACTATTAGCACACTGGTATTCAGTGTCCAATTTTCATTTGATTAGTAATGCTACTGTAGCATTATTTATGCTAGCCTGATATTCCGTTTAGACTTAACCTTCTGATCCTATCGCCCAGGCAATGGTACCAGCCATGTGCACTCTTGTTCCCATGTCTTCTTTTCTTTGTTCGTTTTACACCCTCCATGATACAGGGGATGGATGAAAAGAAGAGAAAAGGGATTGAGGGGACTCTTTATGTAAAACATAAAGTAGTATTGCAATGTATCCTTGTCGTGGTGGCTGCTACGCCATTGCAAAAATTGGCTATGTGATGAATGATGCGTTGACGTGATGACTTTAACGTACTCACCCTGAAACATCATTTTGAGCTTGTAAGCTCATTTGCAAGCTCTCTGGGGCCAATTGGCCCTTTCTACCTTTATGATGTAATGCGCGTACCTGGTTTAGGACGCGGCTTGCTTTCTTTGGAATGGATCCGCAAGATGTGCAGTATGTGCCTCCCATGATCAATAGGGCATAACATTAGTCCACCCATTTCCATACTAGTAATTCCATCAACAGTTGAAAAGTGTCATTGTATTTTTTACCATACCCACTACCTTAGCTGCACTTCTAGAAGTAATGTATAACCTCCCTATCCCCGCCACATCTACAACACTAGCGGTAGTCATAGTAGTAGTAGTAGTAGTAGTAGTAGTAGTAGTAGTAGTAGTAGTAGTAGTAGTAGTAGTAGTAG
>SZWC01029375.1:2472-26280 GCA_023375785.1 Penium margaritaceum | reverse complement strand
ATAGATATAGATATAGATATAGATATAGATATAGATATAGATATAGATATAGATATAGATATAGATAGAGATATAGATATAGATATAGATATAGATATAGATATAGATATAGATATAGATATAGTTAACGATATAGATACCGATGTAGATATAGGTATAGATATAGATACAGATATATATATTAGTATAGATATAGATATAGATATGGATAAAGATATAGATATAGATACATCTATATGTCCACGATGGTGCACCATTGAGGACGACACTTATGTGGCCCTATGTTGTGCAAGAGACGCACAAATTATTTCTATATCAAGCATTGCTATGGTTTCTCATCGGGTGATGCAATGGTGTGTGGAGGGATGTCATCAGGCGAAGATAGTAATATGAATTGGTCGATACCCATGTTATGGAAACTTGCCACGTTGAGGTCATGGGCACCATTGCCACAATGTGCTGGACGTGTTGCACGTTCGCTATTCATTAAGCATCCGTGATGGTATTAGCTAATGTAGAATGGTGTAGAAAGTGTAAGGAAAACCCACACATGAAGGCCGAACAACACCATGGCGCTAGCTGTAACTAGAGGGGATGAGAGAACCACTCTTCTCCCTAATGTTGTGGCCTTAACGTCGAGGGGGGGGGATTCCCCTTGCTACATGTGGATTTTTCTTGGAAGTGTAGCATATTGTGAAGTTGGGGGGGTTGGCTCGCGGGATTTCTTGCTTCAAGTGTCGCTCATATGTCTAACAGTTGGGTTCGGGGGGGGTCTTGAGAGTCCTCGATCGCGAGTGCGGAACACGTGTGATTGGGGGGGTGTTAGTGTCTATTCTTGTACGTATAAAATTTGGAATATGTGTAAGAATCTGATTTAGATTCTGCGGTGGGCCATGTCGTGCTGTTCACATACACTGAAAAAATTCCTTCTTGAGTCAAGACGTAGAAATCAAGGCAGACAAATTCTGGTTTCTCGCTCGGCCGACGAACGTAATGCAATTCTCTGGATTGTGCTTGACCTAAATAGATTTTGACATTTTTTGTTACTACAGGTCATCTTTAGGATGCATTGAAAAGTAGGGATCGCACAGAAACGCATTGCCATGTGTGTGTAGTCCACTTGTGTCGCTGAGTATACGCCCACGTTACATGACTTGTCGACGACTACTTTTCCCGCAAAATTGCTGTGATCATCAGCAATGATAACCATGGTCCTCGGATTCGGAAATTCTTGAATCCGCTAAGTAGCCCAGGAATCTGCGTTTTTACTCGGGTTCCTTCTCTGATTTTGAAATTCGGAGGTACAAGAACACACCCTTAGTCTGGAGTCCCATATGAGTGGTGTAAATCGTGTATGGTAGGGGGGGATCTGTAAGCTTTACTGTGACTATTAATGTAGGAAGTTTTTTTTGCATATAGTTCAAAAAGGAGGAATGAGTTCATTAGCGTTTTGGGGGGGGGGGGGGGGTGGTTCATCTGCGCCTAAGCACATCGGGTGTTTTGTGTGTGGTGGATCGTTCTCTTAGAACGTCCCACAAAAAACACGACGTCACTTTCTATACGACAATGATGGTGAAGTTGAAAAATACTTTGTGTGCATGAATGGAACCCCATTTGCACGTAGGAGTGAAAAACGCATGACATGAATCTCGCTTCTTCACATTGAACTGACGAGGGTCCACTAAGATGTCATCAAACGCCTCTAATCTGTGGGACATATGATTATTTCTGATGTGCCCCTCGCGGCATGTTGAGTTGTAACGGAAAAATCTGTCGCTTTTCAAAACAGAGTAACGTTGCATATTATATAATGAAATCGAGAAGCTTGGTATATCGAAATCTAATCCCTAAACATTGCTTCGAGAGATTACCGCTCTTCAAACGCGTAACGGATGGATAGCTCCCCGTGACCCCAATCGCTGTTTTCCTTAGAAACGATCGGCTTTGGCGAGGGTCCTCGCAAGAAGAGATATCCGTAGTTGGTAGAGGAAGCGATAGATGTAAGAAGATTGCAGAAAGAGCTGCAAGCAACGCTGAGGAGTGTGGTCAGGGGTGTTGCGTCGAGTTGCTCGTAAGAGTGCACAAGTCCAATCCGGAGTTTCGACTAAAGCACAACAAAATGGGTACCATGTACGGTTCATTCTGGAAGAACCTGGTCCAACATCCGCACTGTAAACATGACGTGTCATTATTGTCCTGTTGACCTTCGTAAACCTTCCAACTCGAGTTGCTAGCAACTCGATCTTAACGCTCGGTCCCCAAATACGCGTTGTAGTTTTGGTCGCCACGATGAAGCTTTGGGTGCGGCTGGGAGTCGTTGGAATCCGTCGTCAACGACGGATTCCAACGAAAAACGAACCTGCCACTCACCTTCCCACGCGATATCGTTGGCTTCCGTCGTTGGACCATCGATTTGACAAATTTGTTGAAATGTTTTTGCCACTCTTCCCACGCACTGCGCCACCAGCATTCGCTGCTACCTACAAAGGCGAGCGCTTGGTCACCAGCCGTCTATCTTTCGACCGTAGCTCTTTCCCATTCCCCCCCCCCCGCCCACTCCTACCCTCNGCACTGTAAACATGACGTGTCATTATTGTCCTGTTGCCCTTCGTAAACCTTCCAACTCGAGTTGCAAGCAACTCGATCTTAACGCTCGGTCCCCAAATACGCGTTGTAGTTTTGGTCGCCACGATGAAGCTTTATTGCAAGGATATGATGTCGGATTTGTAACCGCGCGTGTATGTAGACATTTCTTGGTTATCGCGCGTGGATTCAGTGTCATTTTGCTGAGGTGACGATTGCGAATTGGGGGGGGGGGAGTGCGCTTCGGACTCTTCGCCGTTCCGTCCCGTTGCAGGTAAGATTGTGGCCGTCAAAGAGGATGCCGAGCGACGACTTAAAGGGTGCGGCTGGTTGTGGTCGGATTTCATGGTCCATCGAGTTCAACCATCGTTGGCGCTCGTGCTGTCCGCAGGGTTCTCGCCTTGATCGCCGTCAAGGTACTGCAAGGGGGTTCTCAACCTCAGCGCAAGCGGATGGGTTTCCTAAGATTGCATATTCAACCAATCTAGCGGACCCCACATAGCGCACCAATGGATGATCGGCATCGGTTCAACCTATGCCCATTCAGCCAATCAACGTGAGATGAAATCAATTGAATGTTCGACAATTGTCCGCTGTCGGGGGGAAACCCTCTGGACATTACTGCAGGCGAACGAGTTACGATAGGGGTCCTGAACAAGGGACAGGCAATGCGCAACTTGTGGACAACAGAAGTCCTCAACAACATTGAACAATGCCAGTGTCCGGTACCGTTCAACAATGAAATCCAACCACCACCAGCCGCACCCAAATGACTTTAAAGTAATAACTTGTACAACTTAATGGCGATTTTGACAAAGTATGACGTCATGAAACTCGTTTGCGGAAAAGTGTTTCCCACTCAGCGCGTGCAACCCTCGGCAGTTGAATAATGACGTCAGGAAGTGGTTGGTCGAGACTACTCCCAAAAAGCGCTTTCCAGTCAATAGGGCATCAGCTGCTTCACGTGTCTCTTCTCGTGCCGAGTTCCTGGTCTGTTTTTTGTCGTGGGCGGCATCGAAGGTCCTCTCGCTGCTTAGAAAAATGTACTCAGCTCTTTGCTATAAACATGTACCTACGCGCGAATAGTTTGAGCGCGTCCGCCGGTGTCTGCCGATTGCGACAAGCTTGGCCTGCTGCATCATGGAGATTGAGTTTGCTGCAAAATGGCCGGCCGGCATTGACAACTTTGGCCGGCCAATGGCGCGGCTGGTCGTTAGAGGAAAAGCAACCTTCGATTTCGAAGGTGGAAGGAAATGGTCAGGCCGCGGCTGGACTGGCATGAAAAAAAATTTATTCAACCTCCTCATGACTTCGTGTTAACTTCGTTCAATGTCAACAACAAAAAAACTTGTCACGGAATATGGAGATTGTCGTTGGTTTGTTGTCATGATGGTTGCTCTTTCATAGAGCAAACTCAATTTTATCGCAAATGTCCGATGACATCATGTAGAGGAGGAGGATGGATAGACGCAATTCATGCCTATCCAGCCGCGGCCTCATTCTCCTGATATATTTTACGTTCAACGAGTATCTTTTGAAAACAAAAACTTACAACATGAATCGATACAACCTGCCTGTGGCCAAGGGTTACATCGATGAATCGTGGAGATCTGTCGTGGAGAGGCTAGGTGGGAAAGTCTCCACGGTTGAGACACGCTCGATACATTTTCACATAACCGGACCTTGAATCGTTCAGGTATGGTCAGCCAGATCCTGTAATGTCTCTGGCGGTTCAAACGAAACAAAAACAGACCAGAAACACGACATCAAAGACGTTCCCGACGCCGAAATGGCATGCAAGTGGGGCGAGGGCTTTCTCCAATGGAGAAGATATTCTTGAAGCTGCTTCCGTCGGACTGATCGAACCGAAGCATTATGAACCTTTGAAAACCCGTCGTTACTGGGAACGACGATGATCGAATCCCACCAGTATCCAAACGACAGGAATTTGCGATACGGGAAAGCTTCCCCTAGACGCGCTTAAGGTTTCGTTCATTTCTAAGAGCGGCTGTCGCTCCCGCCTGTAAGGAAACCTACATTCGCTTGTTAGAGGAGAATACAACCAGGTTCCGGTTTCTTCAGGCCCAATGTATAAGGGTTCGTGTACTTGCATTGGCGAGGTTTACCTCGCGATGAAACCGCGGTCCGCTACAGTACCTTGATGTTCAAACTCATTTGAACATCTCAAAAGTACGAATCCGCATCTTCTCGACGGCCCGGAAGCAATCTGACGGAAAAGGGTAAAACGTTTCTTGCGAAGACACCTACATCTCGTATTGGGGGAAGTGGAGCGCAAGATCGACGGGATGTTTCCGACGCGTGCTTTCCCACTCTTTGCAGAGCTACGTCGCGGAACTCATTTTCATACTTTGAAAATTGTCATTCAAACTACAAACAGTGTGTTTGCAAGTTACGTGAACGGCCGCGATACAGGACTGGCCATTGGCACCCATCCATCGTTTGGCGATTTACGTCGGTTAACTCAATTTCGTTTTATTCCATCAAGTTGCGCGATGGTGCAAACACAGTTTTGTGTGATGTTCACTTTTGCGAATATCACCTTGCAAACCCGACTCGCAAACGGAGAGTATCACGAGCATCACGGCACTTTTCATGCTGCGAGCATGATGAAAATCTTTACCGGCTGAAGGAATCCGCCTGAAGCCAACAATGCATTGGCCCCAGGTGAAAATGCGACACAAACGCGTTGTCTAGCGAAGGCTACGCGATAATTCTCTGCATTGTGGACCAGATGTAAACCTCAGGAAAGCAAGTACACGAACCCTAAATCTGAGGTAGGTAAGAGGACGTTCAACGACATTGGTCACGAGGATGTTAAAAAAAGTATGAAACCTACTATTATGCTGCGGCTGGTAACATCTAGAGATTTTGTTCACAACGGATGGGAGAATGTTGTGAGAAGTTTCTCTACTTGATCAATAATTGAATTCACAAATTTCAAAACTCGTTGGCAGTGAGGTTAGCAAAGGTGTATTTGAAAGCTTCATCGAGGGATCATCGCGTAGTTTGCAATGGGTAGACCCCTATGGCATAAGAAACACGTCGTTATTTTTGGTAAAAAAGCAAAACTAGCGACCGATTAGGACTCCTCTCAATTGTCACAGCCTTGCATGAGCATCATGCGGCTAAAACAGCCATCATCGCCATACCGAGACGACAAGAAACATCACCCAAAATCCTTGCCTGACTCCCGCCAGTGGTTCTCCACTTCACGCTTGCACTTCATAGGCCTCTGTAAAACTTGTCATGATGAAACGTTTGAGTTGTGTTCACGACAAATTTCCAAAGTTATTCACAAAAGCTACACCCAATTAGAAAAAGCATGCAAGACCATGTCTAAACCCAAGCGAAATTGGCTGAACTAGCTGAGAACCTTTTTTGAGACCATAAAACATTAGCCAAGATGCCAAACATCCACTTTCATGACGTAACCAGCCACAACCATGTATAAGGAAAACTCGATAACTAGAAGTGAACGTGGTGCAGCTACGGGAACACTTTTACATGAATGGCAAGCATACAATCTATTCCACCTCCAACGTGCAAATTATACACTACATGATAAAAATGTAACATAATATCCCTCTTTTTTAGAAGAACTAATCATTACGTCGTGGTTGACTTATCATTATTCTAATAGATTGGATCTTTTTATAAACACATGTTATTCTACAATGGTATATGCCTCATTGGACACTTTTTTACATCTGTTTGTGACTAAAATGTGTTGTTACTTCTTAATTCTCAAAACTTTTACGCACTCATATCAGGTTTGATAGGAACTAGCGCAACCATGTGTTCATTTTGTCATAAACACTAAGTTTTGGATGGGCAAAAACTTAAAGTGAAGTTAGGGGGGTGGCCGATGAATGTGAATGGATGGCAATGGTTACATTGAAAATGAAGACTGGGAATCTTTTGTCCTCATATTAGAAGGCATGGTTGATGGTTCCCTATGTTGAGAAGGAAGTGAGACTCAACACAAGTTACATAATGTGTGGCTATTGACACCAGTGGGAGTCATATGCAAGGTCCTCAAGGGAATCATGTTTTGTGCATCCTTTGGTCGTCTACAAAACTACATGGTAAGATAATGTCCACAAACCCAAACACATCCTCTCGAAACAAATTGATAATCAGGAGTAAACTGAAAATTCCATCAAAATTCCAGTATTAGTCTATCCTTTCTTACGCGCATATCTTCATTAGGGTTACGCCAGAGCGTAGTGGGATTTTCCCTCACCCTCATTGGTCCTCGAGGATGGTTATGCACGAGTAAGCGAGGTGTGGCAGCTGGCTTCCTCTAAGTATGCAATTCTATTTATTCAGCCATCTACCATTCTAACTGTGCTTTGTCCTCAAGGATAGGGGAGCGCTACGAGAAAGAACAATGCAAGTGTGGGTGGGCAAAGGGAGTTCAAACATGGTCCCATACGAATTCGATAAGGGGGTCTGTATGATAATGGAGGACTGGGTCTGTAAGAGTACTGCCATAAAAAGTTGTTTAATCTCCCTAAAACCACTCTTACATACACCATTAATGTGTAGTTACAAATAGCCTTCCTTTGATTCCTTTTTTTTCGACAAAGGAAAGGTAGATTTTAGCATACTCGAAACATTATATAAATGAAGTTTTACAAGATGGGTGTGAAAAACACATTGTTAAAGTTGTGATAAGAAATGTCTTTTTCCATTTCCATAACTTTGATTAATCTATGGCCAATGATATTCCACTATTAATCACATGATTTAACATATCCTACCAAAACATCATTTACCACTTTCAAACCTAATTCACTTAAAGTGACATTATAGCCATGGCGATGAATGAAGCATGATCCAATGTCAAATCTTCCTTCTGAAATCGCCCCCCCCACTGACAGGCCACAATGGTAGAACGTGATAGAACATGAAAGTTTATAAAAAATGAAAGCAAACCCTTACTCATTCTGACGTATCTTCAACAAAACACATCATATGTATTTTGAATACCCTTCCATCTACCCTCCCTTATACACGATTATAACACGTGTTAAAGTAAGAGATGTCCAAACTCGAAATTTTAAGACAATTTGTAAAACATTATTCCTCAAAATTACATGAAGTGGAAAAAACTCGTGTATTCTTTCAACTACCTTTCAAGATCAATCCGCCAAACATAATATTTTGATAATCAAATTTTATACAAGGAGTAATTGTCAGCAACACAACCAAAAAATTCCATGTGTAATGTGCAGGAAACAGTCTATCTGTTTTTCTATCTAAAATACAAAAAATGTATTCTCATTTACAATTTTGAGGAGAGCCCCAATATACTTAAAACATAAGGACTGATAGGTCTGAGAAAAATAATGAAAAGCCTCTATTACAACGAATGCATCACGAAGAACAAATGCAATTTTTGAGTACTCAAACATACAATCCTAGCCTTGAAGCAATGTATTTTAATAGCTTTTCAAAACCTATCTTACCGCGTACAGGATACTTCCTGGTAAGTTTATAGTGTGCATCCGAACACCAGACAAGAAGAATAACACAGGGACGATCTTTAAAATACAAAATCAGTAGAAAAGATAATAGTCAAAATAATCATATAATCATTCAATCATTATCTCAATATCTTACTAAAATGGGGGTTCTGATTGAGAGTTGAATCATTATTTAATTAAGAATTTGTTTTCGTCTAAACATTGTTTAGTACAGTGAACAGTGGAAAAAAAAACCCCAAGCATGTATGTGACATTCACAAAAACCATCGAGGGGTAAAAGCGGTTTCAAAACATGTTTCGAACGAATCCTTTTTTAATTTTTTTCATTTATGTAAACGTTGTGCCATGGTTAAAGATTTAGGAAGATGAACCATAATGAGGTACGTTCCTTACCACGCATCTACATCAATAAGAAGAAGGATCATATAAGAGACATTCATGTATACCCGTTACAAGGCTAACTGACCAAACAATTTGTCAATTTTCAAGAAGAAAAAGGAAAACAATTTCTAAAGGATTCATAAAAATCCTGATATATGGCAATCATCCTTTCAGCAATTGTTATCATGACACTTTACTTTATCATAACAATCATTTCAATGGGAAAATTCTGCCACTTCAAAGTACATGTAACCCTCAAACTTGCAATACTTTCCTTAGACATCTACTCCACCTTTAATATAACTATGAATTTTGACATTGTTGTTAAAGGGAAACTGCTCATGTTAGTTTCCTTTTGGTGTTTTTGATCATATAAGTTTCCTTCGAATGGACATTATGTTTCAAAACTACAATTCTTAATCTGGTTGAAACCATTGGAAAATCACAAATCAATCCACTTTTTAAATGCTATGAATTGTAAGCCACGTTTTTATCAAGGCCATGAATAACATTTCCAAAATGTGGTTTGTTTTACTTTTTAGTTCCATACACCTCCAGTGTTATCACTCCACTTTGTCTACTTGAAAAGTAAATCTTTTTTGTTTTCCACAATGAAATCAAAGTAAGACTTTCACTTCACAATTGACTTTTGTTTTGCCAAATTCACCCAACATGTCTTGAATTGTTCAAATGCAGAAGTGCAAAACAATATGATGAAAAAATTGGAACAAAAAAAATACCATAAACCCTTTTCCAATCATTGTACAAGATGACAAACCACAATCACAATAGAATTGACTACGCTTTAAAATGTCTAATAGAATTTGAAACCACATGCATATCTATTCTTTGTTCCTAGGGAGTTTATTGGTTTGTTGTAGGCTTCATAATTTGGTTCATACAACCTAATTGAAACAATCACATATGTACTATTACCCCATTAATCCCGTTTAAAATCTCTTACTATGAAATGAAACTTTGGGTATGTGTATAAGATACCTTTGTTGATGAGATGCTGAGAATAGCTTTTTGATACCTTATGCAAATGTCTCTTCACTAAAGAAACCAAATCAAGTGTTTTAAACTATGTAATGTACAAAACTGGCAGAAATCATAATGCATTATTTGATGATGTTTCTTCTCAGATCTTCCATCCTTCTACTTGCACAATGTTATCAATTAGGGCGAGCACTTGATATGAATCAAATCATCATCAACAACTATCATCTTTTTCATCCTTTACATATTGAAGAATGTTTAATTACTGCATTTCATTCATAAACAGTTTAGTATGGGAGCAATTAAGTTTTGATGAAACGTGAAACTCAAGAATTAAATCCGTTTTTTATGCCTGGTCTCATACATTAAAGACCATGTAAATAATGGCTAATGTAATCTGATTTTTTTTTCATTATTTACTCGGATATTGGCTTCTAAACATTAGTGAGTTCTAGAACACACGTCCTTACTATCAATGGCCAAGAGTTCTTTATATTTTATCCGATTAAATTTTTTCTCATACAACACCCCACACCTTTACTCAACTTACCCCCACAACCTCCTCACTAATTGTCTAAACAATGGAAAATGGAAGGCCTTTCATACTAGAAGTGTCTTCTGTTCAATTTGTGAAGGCCTTGAACAAAATCCTACTACATTGAATGTATTTGTAGAACACGACCACTTTATTGATTTGCTCAAGCAAAGTGCGTAGTGATAACAAGAATAAAATCTCGGATTACAAGAGGCTTTCTAAACTCAAACACCGGTCTTTTTTGTGAGTTCTTGTGAAAACAATCATGAAACATTCATAGATCACATGAACCCCACAAACAATTTCACTAAAGGTTGTAAAATACATTTTATGACATGAAAACTCTTCATTACATGGGCATTTCAATTCTTAATGGGTTTAGAAAATATGTCATTCCTTTGAGTAAATTTCGTTAGGATTTGTGTTGACACGTGTGTATTTTTCTTCAGATACAAACTTACTTTTATAATTTCAGCTTTAACTTGGTGGTTTGGCTGGCAATATTAGCTAATAATCACCAATCTCTTAATCAGTTTTGAGATTTTATAACACTTCCAAATAATAGCAAATACCATTGAGTTTCGTCAGGCTTTGAATGAGAATCATTCTTATGGGTATGGTCAATAAATCAACTCACTATGTTTATGTGAGGTACTTTTGTACGCTCATCAGCACTGTACTAAAGAGATGCAATCCCATAAAAACATCTAGGAAGAGGCACCAACAGTGGTGGTAAAGGTGGTAGAGATTGATTGGCGAAAAGGGTTGATGAGAGGTGCACTTGATGAAATGAAAACCTGTTTAATTCAAACAACCTGAGGATATTACACCCTTATGTATCTTGTAACATGGATCAACAAGGAAAGTTTTAAGAAACGTGTTAATTACATGTTCATCATCCATGTTTAGAAGTAAAGCATTCTATTTTTTGTGAATATGAATGGTTTTGTGTTAAAAAACTCATCAAATGGGGCACTCCTATTAAGCAAAACATCCTAAGAAATAGTCTTCCATCATCGATAAGGATCAATACGATCCTCATAGCCGAGGAAGCGAATTTCCAAGTTCCTAGACCCAATGTTTGTCTTTTTTGCCAATGAAATCAATGCAAAGGAAACAAATTCAGAATCTTTCAAGTATTTCAGTTTTTGGCAATGAACACCTAGGCCTCGTATTGAACATCTCATTTTGCAGGCAAGTTTTGAGTAGGAAAACAATTGGTGATGTAAGAAGCAATATGTAGTGCTTCAGCTCGAAAGGCGGTGGTAAAACTAGTGTTAGGTGGCAATGTTCTTCCAAAATCAATGAGAGTGTGATTTATTCAATGTGCTCTTCCATTCTCCTTCGGAGTATGTGGCAAAATAGTTTTCAAAGAATCTTACTAGTGTCATGAAACCCCTTGAGTGTGTTGCTTATTGACTCACCATTGTCACTACGTA
Source organism: Penium margaritaceum (assembly GCA_023375785.1). NCBI lineage: Eukaryota > Viridiplantae > Streptophyta > Zygnematophyceae > Desmidiales > Peniaceae > Penium > Penium margaritaceum. Next base: position 14,833 of record SZWC01029375.1, on the reverse strand, counting down.
TCTTCTACATGGTGGTTAGCATAGATTTGTAAAATTCGTGTACGCAAACAATGTTAGTATTTAGTTCGTTGGACTTTTTATCGTAAACATTTGACAAATACATAATGATTGTACTCAGTTTTTTATCACCAACAGCTAGTATCTTTCTTCCATAATTGTTTCCTTCAAGTACTCAATAGCCATACAGAGAATATGTAATGGCTTTGTAGTGGATGATTGAGAGTGGGAAAGAAACAATTCTTTATTAATTTTTTAATAAAACATGCCATGCATAGTCCATCATCTATGTGTGTAGCAAGCTTGGGCAACTCATGATCCCGTTCGTTTCTAGCCATTTTATAGAGGTTTCATGGCCAACTTGGCCTAGTCTTTGCCACCATCCAGTCCCTGCTAAAGTTTGTGAAGATGTTATTGATACATAAATTGTCTATTTGTAAGTCCATGTTTGGTTCACCACAAATTTCTCGTTATGGGAGATGTTTTTCTGTCCTAAACACTCAGATACCCTTTTGCATGTGCAATGGCTATGGTATTTCCAAGTTTTTAAACACCCTAAAGATGATGTGAATGTCCGATGTGATTTTTGACCCTTTTTTCATTGAATCCCATAGTTAGAGTTGATCAGGCTACTTTAATACAATATTGGACCTGTGTATAATAGATGTGGTTGTGTGTGTAGAAGTTTCAATGATGAGAGAGAGGTAAATAGTGGTGGAACTGACTATAAATGTTGTTTTAGAAAGAAAAAAAATTATTTTGTTCAATTGTAGCGTCACTTCTTTACTCATATACTCCTTCATACACTTACCCTCAAGAAATTTGTCTTTTGGAACCCCCACTCCCCTCATCAATTGGAAATTATATGTAGTGAGTGTTTGAGTGAGTGAACATAGTTTTGTATGTCATAGACATAAAAAAGAACACATGTAAAAAAGAAGGAAACTCGACACAAATGGTAGGTGATCATGTATACAAATGTACTCTTTCTATCTGACGTCATTTGGCTAGTGAAATACTCCTTGATATACTTACTTCATACACCTTTGTCTTTTGAACCCCCCTCAACCCCCCCTCCCCCGTCAAATTGAAATTGAATTGGAGGAGTGCACTAGGGAGCAAACCAATTTTTTTATGATAGTGATGTACAAATGTGCACCTGTGTGCAAGAAGAAGGATCATCATAGAGGTTATATGAAATCACATAAACAATTGTATTGTTTCATTGTAAATTCAATTGATAAGTGATGTACTATTTCATACACTTACATCCTACATTTTTGTCTTTCGGACCCCCACACTCCTCCCCCCATTGTCAAGTGGAATGTGTATGGGGGGAGTGAATGAAGGATTCAACGGAATTTTGTATGAAATCTTGATGAAAAAACATTTTATACAATGTGGAGAAAGTTCAGACGTGTTGTATGAGACCATGTACAAACATAATTATTGTCAAAGTAACGTCAATTGTTTCACTTGAAAGTGACACTCCTTCATACACTTGCCTTGTACAATTTTCCCATTTGGATACCCCCTCCCTCGACCCCCTCCTCCTTCTCACCTAAGAGGAAAGTGAATGAGAGGATTGCATGAGATAGTGAACAAGATTTGATATCATAGTGACATACAAATATATAGTTGTGTGTAAAAGGTAGAAAATTCATAGAAGTGATAGGGTATTATGTACACAAATGTATCAATTCCACGTTGTCACTTATCAAGTAATTCCCTTTATTATACACTTATCTCAAAGATTTTTGTTCTTTGGACCCCCCTCCACTGACTCCCTCCCTCCACCCCCTTATGCCCCTGATCGGGCGGGAATTGTATGAGGGGATGAACGAAAGAGAGTGTGACTGTAAGATACAAATGTAAATTTCTGTATAAGGAGGAGAAACGTCATGGAATTGGTAGGTGATCATGAACACAATTGTATTTTTCGATGTATCGCCACTTGTTTAGTGATTCACTCCATACACTTATGTCATATACTATTGTCTTCAGGACCCACCCCCCCCCACCTTCCCTCCCCATCAAATGGAAAGTGTATGAGGGGAGTATATGAGTGAGAATAAATTATTCTTATCAAAGAGACGTACAAAAGCACACTTGTGTGGAAGGAGGAGATATGTTATAGATTTCATATGAGATCATGTACACAAATGTTTTATTTCAACAAAAAATCAGGCCGAGTGATCACTCATAAAGTGATCACTCCTTACACTTGCCTAATAAACGTTTTCCATTAACACTCATCCTTATCCCCTCTTGACAACTCAAAAGAATATGAGGGTCCTCCATGAGGAAGTGAACAAAATTTGGCATGATAGAAATATACAAAAATACACTTGTGCTTAAGGAGGAGATACTTTATGGAAGTTGTATGGGATCATGGACACAAATGGAGTTATTTCGACGTAACGTCAATTGTAAGTGACACACTCCTTCACACACTCACATTCTACACTTTTGTCCTTTGGACCCCCCCGACCCTCCCCCCCCAAGACACGTGCAAAGTGTAGGAGGGGATCTTATGAGGTAAACAAACTTTGGTATGAAAGTGACATGCAAAATTACACTTGTGTACAACATGCACAACCTTCATGGAATTGATGTGTTATCATGTACACAAATGTATGATCACAATGTAACGTCACTTGTTAAGTGATACTCTCATTCATACGCCTCTCTCATATACATTGTTTTATTTGTACCCCCCTCTCACAACTCCACCCTCCCTGTCCCAAGCCTGTCAAGTGGCAAGTTGTATGTGGGGATTGCATGAGAGAGCGAACAGACTTTTGTTTGATGGCATCATACGGAAGTACACTCATGTACAAGAAGGAAAAACATCATATATGTTATGTGGGAACATTTACAAAAGTTTGCTATTTCAAAGTTATGTCACTTCTTCAGTGATAGAATCCTTCGTAGTCTTGCCTCATAAAACATTGCCATCTATAACCCCCCCTGCCGTCAAGTGGAAAGTGTATAAGAGGAGTGTATGGGGTTGTCAACATGATTTTGTATGAAAGTGACACATAAATCATACACTTGTGAAGAAGGAGGAGAGACTTCATGGAATTGATAGGTCATCATGCACAGAATGTATCATTTCAACATAACGTCACTTGTTGAGTGATACACTCCTTTTGACACTTGTCTCATATGCTTTTGTCTTTTGATACCCCTCCCACCGTCTCCTCCCCCTCAAGCTAGTAAAAACTGTATGAGGGGAGTGTACAAGAGACCGGACAAAACTTAAAATAACAATGACATAAAAACTACACTCATGTACGAGGAGGAGATATTTGAAAGAAGTGACAAGGAATCATGCACACAAACGGGATTCTTCTGTAGCTCTTAGTGGGTAGTTTCATGTAGAATTTACACGGGAGACACTTCATTATGTGACTGAGTCCTCTAATCTGACTAGCAATATTCTTTCAAAGTTGCCATACTGTATGGGTGATAACAAGAAATGTTATTGGAATCTACGTGTACTAAACAATATGTGGTTTACACACATATAGTAGTGCATGAATTTGGGGTGATTAAGACTTGATGAAACCCTACCAAAACCTGTGTTTCTCTGTTCTTCTTTGGCACCATGATCACAAGAAAGGCCCATTCAATACTACGAGGCCGGATGACCCCATATCTTGGAACTCCTTGAGCTCCTTCTCCAAAAGTTGATGCTCCTTCTCTAAGAGATGGTACGGGCGGTGCGCGATTGGCTTGTTGTCACCGGTGTCAATGTAAAACTTAACACCATTGCTTCCCACCTGATGGGGCTACCTTTTCCATGCCCCCACATGCGCGTCGATGAGGTCTTCCAGCTGCCTACGTTGCTTGGGGTGGAGCCTAGTTTTGATGGGAACGTACGCACTCATTAAATTGTAGCTCAAATCTTCTTCATACTCCGGTGCCACATACCCAAGAGATTTGGGCACCCCTCGCACCGCGACCACTGGAATGGTCACGAGCTCCTCGTAGCGCTGTTGCAATGATGTGACCCGATCCTCTGCTTCTTATTCAGCTTCCTCGTGCTCGACCGCAAAACGTGCTTCCACCCTTTTCAGCTTTGCCTGCACATTGTTGGGGCCAATAGCATGTTATGAGACCCACTCGTTCAGCTTCTCCGCCTTGTGGAGTGCCTTCACGACCAAACCCAAAGGTGGCTCGGCTGCTTCTGCCCTCCCAAATGTTGGTTGCTTGTTTCTCTTTCCCAAATCTTTCACCTCTCGTCGTGCCAAAACAGGCAGCACCTCCTTCTCCGGTTCCTTATCCTCGTCCCTGTCTGACTCATAATCCACAAGTGGTAGCTTCATGTGGCGTTGGAGCTCCTCATGTGATATCTCTTTGACACGTTATGGCGTCACGTCCTCCATCACCTCCTTCCTTGATTCAACCTCTGGGGGTGAGTCCTCCCCATCGGAGTCTTCCTTCTTCCATTCCAAATCCTCCTCAATCACCTTTACGGCTGTGGGGCGGGAGGTGAGTGGTACATGGCAGAGCTTGGGTGCGTGGTGAGTGAACATTGGGCTTAGAGCTCCCGCTTTGTCCTCTGACTCTTCCTCCTCCTCCTCTTCACTTGGTTCCACGGCGCATGCCACGGTTGGCATCATGGCCCTCGGCTGCATGCGCTAGTGCAGCTCCTCCATGGTGAGGATATGCGGGGGCACGCGAGGTGGCGAGGCCGAGATTAGCTACCAGAGTCCAACACTTGGTGATTGCGTTGCCCTGGTTTGTGTCGCGCCGTCCTGTAGCGCTGCTAACTCTAGTGAAACCTCATGTTGTGAAGAAATACGCAAGGGGCTATGAGCTACTTATAAGCCATCCATCCATTTAAGTACCAAGAGAGGCACACGTATCTCACCCGGCATTGCAAATCCCTATAGTGTGTCCATAATGCCCTCAACATCCTCCACCTTTTGAAAAAATCAACAGCTTTGCTTTCTTGAAGACTATCCCACACACAACCAGCACCAACTTCCTCTTCGCTGGACCATCCCCATAAAGAAACTTCTCTTGCTCGTAATCCACACAAGCCCTAGACGGGTACAGCCACTCATTCCCCAAAAGCATGTCGTACAAACCTCCATTTGTCATGATGATTTCCACGCTGTTGGTGAGGGTCCCCACTGTCACGGGCACCTTTCAAATCTTCCCGAGCGACTTGGAGAGGCCGTCACAAGTCTCTATCAGGTACTGGGATGTCTCAAGGACTGCATTTGTCCACATGCCCATGTGGTGTCCTGGCTCATGGTGGTTGAACCGGCACATGTGTCGGCAATACTTCCAACCTGATGCCTCCCCACAACCACTTCTACCAAGCGACCAAAACTTTGTCGTCGTCGGTTGCCTCCACCATGGACTGCTGTTGGACTACAGTTGCTTCCCTTTCCGTGAACAGCTTTAGCAAGTCCTTCTTTACCTTATGGCAATCCAGAATTTAGGTCCAAATTGACACCCTTGCGTTGGTTTTCCGTAATGTGTCCACTATTGAAAAGGGATCGACGCGGTTGCTGCGCTTCACCCGTGGCAGTGGCGCCGCTCATCCCATCTGCTCCGTCCTTGCCTTCTCGAGGGTGAACGATACATCCTCACGTCTAAAGGCATTTAGAAGTTCCTCTTTCCGTGGGTTGGCCATGAGTGGCACTGCCTATGGTTCATCCTCCTCCACACTCTCGGTTTCCTGCATTTAGGCTTCCTTTTCCGCTTCCAATTTTTCTGCTTCCTCCTCTTCCGATGCCTCCATCCCAACGTCAACATGCATGAGGCGGGCGAATCTTCCGCTTCACAAACCACGTGGTTAGAAACCACCACTCTAGTATTGGTTGGGTTAGCATGTGGTGCGAGTGCAACAGGTGCGGCCTGGACTACAGCAGCTTGTGGGGCAGGACGGTTATGCCACGGGTGGGGACAGTCACGGGCGGAGTGACCTTGCTCCTGGTAGGTATGGCAAATGAGGCTGGCACGGGCATGGGGAGGAATCCCTCTAGGTGCCGGCCCTACCGAATGTTGTTGCTGTTCCGTAGCAAGCTATGCCTTTAGCTCCATGAGCTCGATGCGGAGTTTCAGCACCTCCAGGTTGTTGTCGTCCGCCTTCTCCTCTTCCTCAAGGTTGTTTAGGCTGCGCACCGCATCTTTGAGGGTTCGTAGTTGCATCAACTCTAGGTTACGCTTCCAAGGGTCCTCGACGGCACGCAAAAAATCCTTCACATGCTCGGCTTTAGATTACCCTAGAATATGGCGTGCGATTTACCTCACACGCATTGCCAAAATCTCGGCCGACTCCCCGACGCGCTGCTTCGAGGCGACGATGCCCTGGACGGCCTTCCCCACATCGGTCGACGCCCGAGTCTTGAATTGGCTTTCAAAGCACGACCAGAAGCGCGCATTGGTAAGTGGTGCGGCTCCCACGGCTTTTGAGTCCTCAATGGCCTGGCAGTACCATACGGTGGCCATGCCATCCAAGTGCATCATTAACCAGCACAACGTTTGCACATCCATAGCATGACTGTCAAAAACCAAAGAGAGGGCCGACTCGGCTTCTTCCTTCCACTTCAAAGTTGCTTTGCCCTCCTTGCCTCCGAACCGACAGAGATGCACCACAGTTGTGGGCACCCCCATGCTGATTAGCCCTGACACCGGCACTCCACCATAACCTACAGCGGCGATAGATGCGCCTTGGCTTACCATTCCTGCAATAGAACCCACATTAGAATTGTAGTCCTAGTTGTCGTCGCGTAGTGGAGGTGAGGACAACTTGTCCCGGTTGACGCCCTCTGTCCTAAGCCTCCGTAGCTTGGGTTCCATCGATGGAGTGCCGACGCTGTCGCTTCCGCCCTTGGCGGATTCTCTCTCGCTCGCCAAGCCGAAGTAACTCCAAAGCACGACTCACTTCTTCCACCTCGGGTGGTACTCTCGCAAGCCGTCGACTATGGCGAGATTCAGCCATCGTCCTTGGATCTGGCTCCAGGCGAAGGGTGGAGCCTCCATGGTGTGATGCCAAGTGCTCTACCCCAATACTTTTGTGGTAGTCGATCACCAAATTGTCAAGTCACTCTTCTTTAGAACTAGTCCATGGATGAAGAGTCACAATACACTTTCAAGAGGACTTGGAATTCCACAACTCATTGATAGGATATGAGCAAATGGTAGTACATGGAAATACAAATAGGAATTCTTTAAATAATGACCAACGGCCTCGAACCGTTGAGTGACCGGGCCGTTGCCCAAGCCCGATCCCACAAGCTCCTAGCAGCTGCCATTCTCATGTTTGTCCCAAAATATTTTCCTCTTTCAAATGTGATGTGCGCTCCTTGAACTGCACATCGTCCACCAAATCTTGTAGCCCGAGCACATATGTAGGATGAGCACTCCGTGAGCCGTGCTCCTTCCTCATCCAGGTAACCCCCACTTGGAATGAGTGCTGTGTGGGCCACGCTTCGCACACGAAATCCTGTGACTGTGTAAAGAGGGTGGATTATGGAGAGAGGGAGAGGGAGGGAGAGAGAGAGAGAGAGAGAGAGAGAGAGAGAGAGAGAGATGATCCCGCAAACTAGTCGGCGACGTCTAGCGAGCTCCGTGTGTACCTGCACGCTTTTCGCCTCTGCTAATCTCTCGCTTCCAACACGATTCCGTGACACCAACAATGTCACCACTTGCCATCCGTCCAATCGTTCAGCTTCTCACCTTTCCTCAAGTGTCAGGTTCGTTCGACACCCGTCGATGACACAATGCCATGTCACCGGTGTGGTCACCTCGTGCCACATTCCCAATTCCGCCCATGGTTCCTGTTTTGTCTAGTCGTCAGGCGTTTTGGCAAGATAGGGACTTAATGTGCGCGTCGACAAACGCGGACGTCATGGGAGCGCTGGCAGAGGCCCAAACTAAGGGTACGTTTGGCCTCGGCCGAAAGCCAAGACGGCCAGACGGATTCCGACTCTAGAGACGGAGAACCGAGCCGCCTAGATTAGGCTGTTGACGTGGAACTAAACATGATTGGAGCGTTTGACCAGGATCCCCTACGATGCCTCCAGTCGCTGCATGCCAAGTATGAATCCGTGTTGCCCTTTCGAGTATCCGTGAATCCGTGTCCTGGAGTCGGCCGAGGCCAAACGGATCCTAAGTCCGACAACATTAAATCTCTGAAGCTCAACTCGCGGCGCGGAAGTAAGTTCACGCGGTAGTTCAAGCAGCTGTCCACAGAGCGTGGGCTGGACAAACGAACCCCCAGTGCGCCAGCACAGTCCTATTGGACGCCATCCGAAGATACCTCGATAATGTCTGGCACAAATCTCGTGGCGCCACGCCACATTCCGGCACAGCCCGACAAGTTTAGCGAGTAGAGACAAAGCCCATCCAATCATCTGTCGACGCAGGGCAAGAATGCAGTGTCAGCGCCACTGCCACTGTTGGCCTGAGCCAACCTCCTCAACAACCGATCTATTTCCGACGTGTGCCCTGTGACGACTCCGTTCCGGAGCCGAACGACCACTGGTGGTGTCATTTGAACCATGGACTAGAGATGTGGCGCACTCCTCTTGACAGCTCCGGAACTCTCGTTTGGAAGGGGAGAGCATGCGCCGCACCGCTGCATTTCTCGGATTCCAGCGTTATAGCAGAGCAGTATGCAACGCCTCCTCAACGTCGGCATGAGCCNTGTCGACGCAGGGCAAGAATGCAGTGTCAGCGCCACTGCCACTGTTGGCCTGAGCCAACCTCCTCAACAACCGATCTATTTCCGACGTGTGCCCTGTGACGACTCCGTTCCGGAGCCGAACGACCACTGGTGGTGTCATTTCAACCATGGACTAGAGATGTGGCGCACTCCTCTTGACAGCTCCGGAACTCTCGTTTGGAAGGGGAGAGCATGCGCCGCACCGCTGCAGTTCTCGGATTCCAGCGTTATAGCAGAGCAGTATGCAACGCCTCCTCAACGTCGGCATGAGCCATGCGGAGTTCGCCGGTTCCAAGGCAACGTCCATGGACCTGTACCAGTACCACGGGCAGCGGACGCACGGAAGGCAGCAGCTGGAGCACCCGCTCCCGTCTCCGCAGGAGCAGCTGCAGCATCCGAAGCTGTTGAAGCAGCTGGTTGAGCAGTTGGAGCACCAGGAACGGAAGCAGAAGTCGCATCAGCTCCTGCAGGAGCTGTACCTCTTGTACGCGCAACAGCAGCAACACGAAGGACAGGACAAGCATCTGCCGCTGCAGCCGCAGCAGCAGCAACAGCGGCAGCACCAGCAGCAGCAGCAACAGAAGCAGAAACAGCAGCAGCATCATCATCATTATCATCATCATCAGCAGCAGCAGCAGCATCATCATTATCATCGTCATCATCAGCAGGAGCAGCAGCAACAGCAGCAGCAGCAGCAGCAGCAGCAGCAGCAGCAGCAGCAGCAGCAGCAACAGAATGAGCGGCAGCTGCAGCAGCAGGAGCAGCTCCTGCTGCTGCTGCTGCTGCAGCAGCAGCAGCAGCAGCAACAGCAGCAGCAGCAGCAGCAGCAGCAGCAGCAACAGCAGCAGCAGCAGCAGCAGCAGCAGCAACAGCAGCAGCAGCAACAACAGCAGCAACAGCAGCAGCAGCGGCGGCGGCAGCAGCAGCAGCAGCAACAGCAGCAGCAGCATCAGCAGCAGCAGCAGAAGCAGCAGCAGCAGCAGCAGCAGAAGCAGAAGCAGCGTCAGCATCAGCACGAGAAGCGCCAGCAGGAGCAGCAGCAGCAGCAGTGGCTGCAGCGGCAGCAGCAGGGGCAGCAGCAGCAGCATCACCATCAGCAAGAGCAGCACCATCAGCACCAGCAGCATCAGCAGCATCATCAGGGACAGCAGCAGCTCCAGCCACCAGCAGCAGTATCACAGCTGCTGCCTTCTAGTACCAGACTTAACTTAACATATGAACCTGGGGAAGCTCCGCCTTGCCATCCTCGTTCACAACACACAGAGATCATCGGTGGCAGCAAGTTGCTGGAAGATGAGGAGCAGCAAGCGGTAGCACATGCCGTTGCTGCAGCAGCAGAGACAGGAGGATGCATGGGGCCCCCTAGCCCAGCCTGGGATGACGCAATGCGCGAGATGGCTCTGGAATTGCAATGCACGGACGCCACGCTGGCAGTGGATTTGTCCATGCCAGGAGGGTGGCAGCAGCAGGATTGCAACGTCTCAGCCCGTCACCATGGCGCGGAAGGGTCCTCGGAAGCGGCAGCGGACAGTTTGGCGGACCATTGCCTTCACACGGGAGAGGAACGAGAGACTGAAGAAGGCCCACTGGGCGCATCAGCGGATGGACTAGCTGCGGTGACGGAGTGTGTGGATGGGTCCGCTGTGCCTGCCCCACACGCGGACCTCGATGGAGGCGGCTTGGAGGAGTTGTCAGGGTTTGAAGGCTTTTCAGAGCTGGACAGGTTGTTCTCCGGGATGGATGGGCTTGGAATGTTTGAAGGGCTGGCCGGGTTGGAGGGGCTGTCTTGGGCAGCAGAGAAATCGACGCACCTGGCACAGGAGGACGTGGACGGCCCCACCTTCCCACTCGGACCCGTTGTTCGATCAGGCCACAAGGGCCACGACTTGGAAGGGGCGGATGGTGATCTTGGTGCGGCAGATGGTTTGGTGGACTGCCACACATTGCACGGGCCGCTCGGTTCTGCTGACATGCTGTCGAAGCTGTGGCAGGGGCACAGCCAGGATGTGCTGCTTCAGGACGCCAGCTGCCGTTTCGATGGCAGCCCAGTGCTCATGTCAGTCCCTGCAGCGGTGATTTCAGCCACTACGGGTGGGGGAAATTCAGGAAAGTGGCGGCAAGGGAGTGAGATGGCATTCTGTGGCGGACGGGGGGACGTCATGGCCATCACTGACAGTGAGAGCGTGGGGCCGTTGCAGTCCAGCTGGCAGCTCGAACCTTCTGTTGCGATGGGAAGTGAGAGCCGTCGCCCATGCGTTAGCCGTGGTGATGATCGACGTGGTGTCGGTGCTGATGCGGAAGCTGATTCGGTATGCGGTGGTTGTACGAGCATTTCAGGAAATGGTAATTTAGCTGCATCCAGAGACGTGGCAGCAGCAGGAGCAGCAGCAGCAGCACCGCCAGTAGCATCACCAGCAGCAGCGACAGCAGCAGCAGCAGCAACAGCAGCAAAAGTAGCAGGAGAAGCAGTAGCAGGAGCAGCAGCAGTAGCAGCGGCAGCAACGCATGGCCTGGCAGAGACTTGCTTGTCCCCAACTGCCAGCAAATGGGGCAGGTCAGGCACTTCTGCTCTAACCTTCCCACCCTCAGACCCGGAGTTGGGGACACAGTCCAACTCCCGGAGCCATTTGCCCAACTTCTTTCGGCTCCAGGTTGGCACATTGAAGACCCCTGCTATCCTTCAGAGTCCACAGGCCGACTCTGCAGTGCATCCCAAGACAACGGCAGCAGGCGAGCAACTGACAAGAAGAGAGCCAATGGCCTCTGTGGCCTTGGGAAGAGAGCGGAGTGGCAACGCTCATCTGGAGAAGGCGCTACACTCTGCTGTTCTGAGCCACGTTGATCGAAACCACAGCCACCGACGCCTGCTGAAAGCATCCGTGCATCAGCATGCACACAGTCAGCAGAAGCACACCAGCAGTAGCAGCAGCAGCAGCAGAAATACACATGGCCGTAGCTGCACTTTGCTCAGGGGTCTGAGCCAACCCGCAGGCAAGAGCACATCAGCAGGCACCTACAGGAGAGGCTGCTGGAATGCATCTGCTGCAGCAGCAGGGCCTTCTGCTGATGACGCGGCAGCCAGTGCATCAGCGGTGGTGCCAGCTACCTCCGCCTCTATGAGCAGTTTCGGCCACCTCCACCACTCCTCCACTCCTCTGCGCAGTGGTGTGGGCCACAACCACCCCTCTGAGGATGGGTGTTCGATGCCCACAAGCTCCCCCTGCCACCGGGACATGCTGAAAAGTCTGCTCAAGGAATGTGCCTCCTCTGAGGGCAATGACAACTCCCTTCTTGAGAGCCGGCTTTCCACCCGAAGCACGCATCTCGCTTCGTACTCTTCGTGCCCCCTTGCTTCCCTCTCAGAGGGTTTCCCAGCAGGTGGCGGCAGCAGCGGCAGCAGTGGCAGCGGCAGGGGCAGGGGCAGTGGCAGCGGCAGCAACAGCAGTAGACGTATCTGGTGTGAGCTGTCAGGGCTGCTTGATTACCTTGCAGGTGGCCAAGGGGGAGTGGGCACTGTGAATGTGTTTCAAGCGCGAGGGAAGAAGGGGCAGCAACATGAGATGATGAGTTTTGCAGCCACAGAAATGGGGGAAAGGACGAACGGGGTTGACGTCCTCATCAATGATGCAGGTCAGCGGAAGAAGAGAAAGGCTGTGGCCTTTGCAGCAGCAGCAG
>SZWC01029374.1:6945-17423 GCA_023375785.1 Penium margaritaceum | reverse complement strand
ACACACACACACACACACACACAAACACACATACACACACACACACATAAATACACAAACACACACACACACACACGCACACACACACACACACACACACACGTGCAAAAAAAAGCACGTACATTTCCAAACTCACAAAGAGGAATCCCACCCTGTACCTTTAGTAAACAAACACAATGACCCCCTTCAAAAATGCTAAATACACATGAAAAAATCACTCAAAACCCTTCTTGGTCAACACTCGTCATTGCTATCTTAAGGAATATGGTTCTATTCTCTACCTCAGTACTCCCTCTCCCCATACCCTTATTCCATCTCCCCTTACCCTGATCCCCCTGCGTTTGCCTTATGTTGCATGCCGATGCCCCTTTCCCTGTTTCCTACCCTCCCCTTTCCCCATGTGTTTCACTTTTCTTCCTATTCCTTCATCTAATCCTTTGCACTTATGGGGACACTGGGAATTAGGCTGGGGAAAAAAGGAAAAGCATAAATTGTACCATTGTCTATTTCCATCTTTCACCTCAAACTCAATTTATGTTTTTTTCTCTTCAATACTTATATCATTACATGAAGCAAGAATCATAAGATGATGCACTACTAATTGAGAATTCTAAGAACTTGTGCATTTTGTCTTAGTTCTGGAGATAAAACTATCGAAATTTCCTTTTTCTCAAAAAATGGAAGAGGTTTTGTTCAATTTTTCAACCACATAAGATCGAAGCCCAAACCAGATACATGACAGATGATTTTGATGAGGTTGTGAAATTTGTACCTGCTGAATACTTGCTGTTATTAAAGGCTTCAAGAAATCCACATTCATGTCACTGATAAGGATACTTGGAGTTTCAATCAATATACAAAACTTCTCCATGATCAATTTGGTTTCCTCATCATCACTTGTACATAGTTGAGAATAAACTAGCAAAACATGCCAACCAACACAAAAACGGTGTGGTCATGATGACATACATAACCTTTAAATGATTATTCTCATCATTTTTGTTTCAAACGTGCTATATGCAGAAATTAATCCCTATTAACCCACACATGCATGAACAACCCTGCGCATTTCCTCTCAATGAACAAATGATTTGGTAGAACACATGGGATTGACCGTGGTGAACTATGATACTTTACGGTCTTATTTACAGTGTCTTAACTTATTGTAGGTTATGATATCACTTAAAAATAATTCATAATCAAACAAGGGGATGTTTTCAAAACCTGCTTAGTGAACCATGGTAAAGATCTGCGTTTAGTCGCTTAGAAAGTCAACGATTACATATTCATTTAGTGTGCTGGAAGATGTGGGTAATCCTAACAAAATACCATGATCAAGAGAAAACTAAGAATGTTCAATTTCCTTTCTTCCATTTGAATGATAAATCGGCTCTACTCTCTTAACACCAAGGTAACTTTTGATGGTGCATTTGGAGAAGCATGTAATGACTCTTTTCATTTCACCACAGGTCTACCAAACACCAACTTTTTGAATTTTAAGATGAACATGTCACCACATCGATGTCTTTTTCAAGACACCTGTGGCTCCATTGACATGGTCCTCTATTGCGTGGATTTCAATGACAATAATCACCCAATTGTCTGTTTAACGGTCATGTCTTCTAGAACTGTGCATATTCACTGCCTCAATTTATGGTCTGTGATTTTCTTGAACTTAGAACTCAGTGTATCAATATCTATCAATATCAATATCTATACATGAACACCTCTTTTTTTAATGAATTGAAGGCACCGGTTGTGGAGTTTGATGTTTGGTTTTGTCGTGTATAGGTAAAGCATGGCTGTGCGATGATCTACGTCAATGTTTCAAAGTAGTAGACTCCTAATTTAGGCATGAAATAAATTATTTTAACCACTTTCATGGGTTTGGTTCCACCACAATGCAAAATCTACGTGTATTTGGTGCATGATGTTCATCACTCATACATTGGAAAGTACCTAAAGGGGAAGAACATCCCCTCATTTTTCTCCTCCTCTTATTGGTTACGTTATTGTATGTATGAAAATAGTGAACATGTATTACTATCCATGATTGAAACACTTCACCATAAAAAACATGAACATCAGCAAATGCTTGCATTTTATTCGCCTTTGTTTTAAGCATACAAACGTCTAAGAAATTTTGCGACCAGCTGAGAAACATTGATATGTCTTGGAGAAAGATGAATATTAGGAGTCTTAGCTCACATGCCAATTCAGGCATTGAATTTGTTTTATATTTTATGTATTGCGTACAAATGTCAATTAATTCTTTGCATGGTGGATTGTGTGGCCATTGATGTTGGAAACTAAGTATTTGGTAGGAGCCAAATGTGGCACCTTGATTGCTCTCAAGTTTTTCTTAAGACAAAATTTGAGAAGAAAACCCAAACCCTCATGAGGTGAAGTAATCCTTGTTCATTTTTGTACACTTGCATCTCATAATGAAAAGAGTCTGGGTAGTCTAGCATCATGACAGATATCATGTACAACATGATGTATGGTTTTCCCGTGGTCATCATTTAGTTTTTAATTCACAGACTTTAACTCACCATCCTTATGTCATTTACAAGTAGCCTTAACATCATTTTAAGATTGTTTTTCAACTTTTGAATCATGCAAGGAGGTTGCATATGCCATTTGTCTTCAAATTGGACCTTTCATTCTGCTGCTGTTATCTATTCAAAACGTTATCCAAGTGAATTTCTTTTGGTGCATATTGTTTTCCATTCTTCTTCATGTTCTCAAATTTTGAACAAAAAAGTTCTTCATCCCCCATGTTTTCATATTCATTTCATGAAAAAATATGGAAGATAGAAAGAACATGCTCACAATAATGTATTTGCGCATGATTGTGTTAACCATAAACCTTAAATGATACAATCACTGCTCCAGATCGTCATCTATACATTTGAAACCATCATATTTTCTATGACCTCACTATCTACGATTTTACATGCACCATTTAAGTAGAAAATTAATTTCATAAACTTTCTCATTCTTGTCCTTTGTATCACTTTCGCTATCTTCTTGTTGAGCCTTCTTTTCTTGTCACCCAATTTCATCTTTCCTCTTATCCATGATACACTTTTGATACAATTTTGATGAATGCAATTGTACTTTTCTATGAAGTCAGAAAGAAACAAGACATTGATTCAAAAGGAAACGGGAAAGTGTGTTGCCTCATGGAAGGCCATGGACAAGGTTTCTACAATGATCAAATGCATGGTCATGGAAATGGTTGTGGTTAAGACACGGGATTTCATTTATTTGGTAGCTGCTCAAGGGGAAAACCAAGGCATGAGTGTTTTCGTGTCCTTCTACAAGAATAATTCATTATGTTTTCCAGAAAATGGATGGAGGAAATAGATGATTAATAGGCACAGTTTGAGATGCACACAAGTCACGAGGCTATTTGAAACACCAAGGCACAGGCTGAATCTATTTTAGATGATGCAGCATTTCTTAGACAAGAACAACAAGAATTATTGGAGTTGATTTGGCAGAATTACGTAGGAATTGTGGGCCAGAGTAAAAACGTTTCAAAAGAGCATGACAAAGAAGAATTGATAAGGCACGATGGTATAATCAAGGCACGTTTGCAAGGTACGAGCTGATACTTACGTGATTGCATGTGACAAGGCCAAAAAATCAAGAAGAGTGGGCCTTGCTGATTAGTATAATTGTGCGTTCAGTGGCAAGAGCCAAAGGCAAGAGAGGTGGAGGATGGAAAACTGTGCTTGTTTTTCATCGTGGCCAGAGCACCAAGGTGAAGGCTGCAGGCAAGGCAATTCACAACAACCAAGTAAGGCATGCAAGTGAGCAAAGGTAAGGGATCGTTGGACAAAGGATGACATAATTGTGTAGCTTTAAGGCATGGATTATGGGGCTAAACATGGCCAAGGTAAGCATGAGATGTAAAACAAAGAAATGACTTGCCAGAATCCTAAGGCAAGCAACGCAGAAAGGCAACCATAGAATGAACTTTGATTAAGTAGAACAAGCATGCATTGCAACTTAAATACTACATCTAGACTAGCCTAGACCTTCCTCTTATGGTGGCTTGAATGCTACACCTAGACCAACCTAAGCCGTGTTGTTGCTGCTACTGATGTATGTGGAGATGCTTCATGACAACACACCATAATCTTAGATTTGTAGTTTTAACTGTTGCATGCTTTGACGGTTGTAGTATCTACATGCTCCTTTGTCCAAGATTTAGGTCCGGAGCATAAGCGTTTGCCAATTGAAGCCCTTACGCCTAATTTCTTTGACAACAAGAGGCAACTTCTAGTATGTTTTCATCCACACAGAAGTGGACTTGGCACAAATGTGCATGCCGTTTGCTTGGGAATGAAGTATTTTCTTCAGCTTGTTTAGGATTTCCCAAATTTGGATATCGCAAAAAAATTCTCATGTATTCCGATTTGTAGAATCTAGTGACTTTGAGCTAATCTTTCCAACATGACCTACTTCATGACTATTTGTATTTATCAATATAGATATTACTCAGTCTACCAAAACTCCATGTATTCTAATCAATGTTTCGCAATCATGTTGGAACACCTAGAAAAATGCATGATGAAATTGCTTAGTGGGTCCAATGCCCAATTTCATGTAAGAATATGGGTAAGTGTTTTAAGAGTAAGAGATCTTAATACTATGATTCCAAGCATTAATTGGATTTTTTACCAATGAATCTTGAATTTTACACCAGATTTTTAGCTCTCATAGGATAAGATTCAATACGACAACTCAATACAATGAAAAACATTCTTCAAATACAGACATGTCAGTGGTGACAACACAAAAATCAATCTTTTGACAGTTCATGCCTTATGACACATCAGAACAATCACATTTTTGTTGAAACCAATGATTGTGCTATTGATTCATTCTCACAAATTCATTTCATACAATATATTGAGTGATACATCTTGTGTTCAAGTTTTACATTTAGATTCTTCCAACTTGCCCATGTGACATAATCTACACAAAAATTCAGAAATGGTTCTTTTGTGCAAAACATGTACATCAAATACATGAAGCAAGTATTTAAGGGTTGAATAATATATCAGATTTCAAAATCTATGCACTTGAGCAACAACACAACTTTAATTCAAGTGAGAGTCAAGATGTAACTCAATTATACCTATGCTGCTAGAGTGATTGTCTCTCTACTGTCATCGATGCAAAATTCAAGAATTTGATGGAGTAGATTTGAGGTGTTCTTTTCCATATGAATGAAGATTTTATGAGGAACTTTGAAATTTCTGGGGAGGAAATTCGTCCAAGGACTGTTTGAATGGATAAAATTCTCATCAGTTCTAGGTTTGTTAGTTTGTTTTAATACATTTGGACAATATACTTGTCAGATCTTACAATGCACGGTTAAAATGGCCAATTCAGAACACCGCCATTAATTTTGACATGATAAGACAAAACGTACTTGATTGGATGTGTTTCAAAAAACATTCAAGCATTCACATAGAACAATTGAAGTGCATCCTAGACATGAAAGATATACTCCCCTGAAACCTTCAACACAATAACCATGTATAGTGCCACAAACACTAACGTTCGAGGTTGGGGTTGGAGAGAGAGGCAATGGCGCAAATAACATCCTCTTTGACATTGTATGTTCACATAAACATGTGTTCTTACCATGATTTCCATCACATACAGCGCCACAAAGACGTGCCTCATATGTTTTGATATGGAAGGGGGGGTAGTTGGTGTCAACAGATTAATATTGTTGAATTTACCACTGAAACATGTAATTGTGGTGGGAAAGTGTATTTGATAGGTTATGTGGTACTCGTGACAGTACAATTTTATCAAATCCAACAATCAATTTCCAGTTAAATCACAACAAAAAATATCTCATACACTCATCTCAAACATTATGATTTCTTAGGGGCAAGAAAAATTTCAAATGATACATCCATTGAAGAAACATCTACAATCGTTTTTTAATGTATGGTGGTTTCCATCACGTACAATCATTTTTTAATACATTCACTTGTCTCATTCATTTCCCCTTTGAAGACGTGCATCGGTGTAAACCAATTGACGTTGTGGGAGCCCCCTCCTCAAATTTGAAATTTATGAAGAGTGTGTACGAGACAATGAATCTAATGGAATATATAGGAAAAAGTTAGTGTACGTTCTTGAGAGGTACTTTCTAGGTGAAGAAGGTAGAAGTGAACATGTTTACATCTGGAAACAAACACCACATACATTCTCTTATACACTTCCCTTATGTTGTTGGAGAGCCAAGGGCAATGGTGATACAACATTTGTGGGAACGTCAAAGTACAATGTTTATGTTGTCTTTGGTTTTAATCACTTGTGCACCCATGTTCTCCTTCCTTTCCCAAATCATCTTTGAGGGCTTTGTGTACGCCATAAAGTACTACTCGCCGGTTTAAGGGTGATCCTCTTGTTTTCCATTTTTTGGTCCAAGGTGGACCATGGACGTTCATTTGCATGGTCATTGATGTATTTTCCCCCTCAGCAACAGATTCATGTTCTATTAAGTGTTGATGCTCATTGGTCATTGGAAAGATTCTGTTTCTTATAGAATAGCTACGATTAATGTTGACATTTTTTAGCCTCTAGTATGGTGTAATCAGATGTTAAAAGTATCATTCCAACCCTGTGCTCAATATCTTCTTGCAATTTTTGTTAAGAATTTCATGTATGATTTCAATGCTTCTTTTTCCTCAATTTTTCACTGATGTATGTTCTAGAATGTAATGTTTGTGTTCATTCTTGTAATGTGAAAAAAGGTTAATTCATAGCATGTAAAACAACAAAAAAACACCATGTTAAAAGTTTGAAGCATGGAGAGTGATACCTTAAATTAGGTTTGTTAGCCTTTTCATTCACATTGTTAGGTTGTATCTTACGTGCAACACGATCACAAAATTCCCTAGCATCAAAAGATGCAAAAACATTATCCACATTCTTCTCTAATCTAGGTACCCAAGCTCTAGCAACCTTCATTTTGAGATGGAACCGACCCATGTACCACTCGTCCTTATCACAAAATCATAATGAACATATTGTGTGGTAAGAAACTTGCGAAATCCATGTTTTCTTAAGAATTGAGAGAGTCACCCTGCATTACTAGAAGGATCTTGAAGCTCTACTTTAGCTATCAAAAGACACACATACACATTTTGAGAAGCGACAAATGTCGTATGTTAAATGATTGTGCAAGTTTACAAAGAATTTCTACTTTATCATGTGAAGGGCCCTCTTGCAGATGATATTCCATGCCACGATATGGCATTAGAAAATTCATTCGAAGTTTGTGCATAGCATCAAGAAGGAAGTAAATTCCCTTTAGTACTCTAAAGCCTTCTGCATAAGCATGTCAAGAAAAGCGTGCATCAAACGTTCTCACCTTCAAGTCTTCATTCCCTCACGCAATTGTCTTGCAAAAAGTCACTATTTTGAAGAGTTTTTTGTGTCATCTAATTTACCATTCTTCTATTTTCCTTGCTGCTCCATATACACCTAAAGAAGAACATGGGATCCATCCATTATTGATCATTGAGCCATGGCATAAAATGGGTCATACACAGGATTTTGACAGCAAACCATTTACTCAAAAACATTTGATGACAGTCGTTACCATTTTCAGAAGGCACGGCATCACTCGACCAAAATGCTGACCTAAATTTTCCTTTGAATAGTAAAGGTATCCGCTAAGCATTATAGACCCTTTCCTTCAAACATATAGAATGGAACATTACCACGGATTTTGCATTGGGAATACGGATCATTAGCTGCAACCCATCTTTCTTAAACACATGAACATGCTTGTGGAAACAGAACAAATAAAGATTACATGTCATTGTTACATGGTGTTTGCTTCGTTAAAAGGTATTCCCCCATAAACTCCCTCCAACGCAATGACAGTGTGAAGTACTTTTGCTTTAAGAATGGAACGGTGGCATGAATACAAATGAAAAATGCCATGGCAAGGAGCAGCTCTTGTAGTTATTCTGTTTTGTTATCCATGGAGATATGGGAATTTCTAGATTAAGGCACTTGGTAGATTTTGCCTATTTGCTTGGCAAGCCCTAACTATCGTGTAATTTCCTTGTGCAAGCATAAATGCATGTTACCTAAGAGAATTGACTAAGTGAAATATATGTTACGCTTATGGTTGGTACAGTCCATTATAAAACTGAATGCAAATCACGCTTCTTGTAACAAATCAAACAATCCAGGTGGGAACGCTCCTTAGCAAGCATCAACTTGGTCGGTTTGACGATTAAGATAATTTCAACACTAAAAACGACTACAAGTAGTCTCACCCTTTGTTGTTTGTTTATTTTTTTTGGGGGTTTGTGCAAGAGTTTGACGATGTTGTATTTGTGTTTAAGTGGTTTTCATGTGATTTTATTTGTTTCATCAAGTGATGTAAATGAACTCCTAGATCACAAATGGTGGCAGCAAACATGTTACTATTTTTTATGCCAAATGGTTTTACATAGATTTTATGGCCTACTAGACGCAAAAGTCATGGCATGTTGTAGTGGGTATAACAAACTCCCTTGAGTAGGGCTAAGCACCATTGAATCCATGGAAAATGTCAGATGGATTTACCGTGCCATGTTTACACACGTAAAATAGAAAGAAATGAATAGGGTGAAAGATGGAGAAATATATTGCAATACCATAAGAAAACGTTGCACGGACAGAAAGAAGGAAGATAATATTGTACCAGTGTTGACTAAAAGCATGATTTGGCGGAAAGAAAAGACCACAGTAGACCACCCATTCCAGCATCTAACCGGCGTTGTGGAGAGCTAGAAACCACGAAAAACATCATAACAGTAAAGCACTGTGTGGTTAATGGTTGAAATTTTTGATTTTGAGTCAAGAAACCTTGAATTTTACTGGTTTTCCAAAGATCATTCAAAGATGCATGCCTTGTTTTCCATTGATTTGCTGTTTTTTTTCCTGGAGAACATGGGTGTCATGTAATGGATCAGTTTGAATCTAAAAAGGAGGAAAACACACTTCAATGATGCTTTCATGTACATTAATTACGGGATCTTTTTGAGCATAATGATTCTTAAGAATATGTGCAGGCTCACTCTCTTGGTCTCGTAGTATGGTGTTCCTTTTTCTTGGAAAACTACTAAATAATTCCAAATATTACGGAGTATGACCATCACTAAAGTGTAGCATAAAGCATTAGGCCACAATTGGAAATAAAAATGTAAGTATTTTTCTCAATTGTGTTTCCACAACTGGACGATGTTGTTGGGTGAGAAGTGTTTTTCTCCTTTGGGGAAGGTGAAAGCTGGTTTGCAAAGTTGTTTTGTTCTTTTGTTTTTCGAATGTTTTTTTTTTTCACAAGTATTAGAAGAAAGTCATCCTTCAGTGGATGCGTGAGTTTTGCAGGCTCTGAGCCTAACCTCAACTAATGCATCTCAATAGTGCGAAGTTCAAGCACGCCAACTTGATTTGCCATTGCGCACTTAGAGGTTGTGTTGTTACATGGATTTGACAGCTTTGCAATAAAGACATGGGTGATGAAGCTTCCACATCCACAATGCGGATGGAATCCGAATGAACCAATTGTCTTGTCTACGGTGTCGACCCTTTAGATTTTTGTCAATTTCTTTATCTCTTGATTTGTGTCAATTTTAGAACTATTTGCATCTTGTTACGATGGAAATGGAACATGAAATTGATACGTGATATTTGTAATGTTTTGTGATTTCAATCTGGGTTTTGTTTGTGATGTGTCCCTTTGCCGACGTCGTTCACAACCTTATTCCATGTAGAATATTGCAATGTATATTTTGAGGAAATGTTTTCTATGATATTCTAATTTCTCGTTCTTGAACAACATGAGTCCACCAATGACAAGCTTTTCAATGTTTCATGATGTTTGAAGAACCTCCACAAAGCATGTTGTCATGGGGAAAGTAACCTTTGAAGAAAGAATTAGTGTAAAATTGGGGATGGCTATTGTTGGCTCGATGATTTTCCCCCTGCTTCAAAACTACACATAGCTTTCATGAAAAGCCCGTCTTTACCTATCGTGCAACTAGCTTGTCATAAAAGTGCGATTCTTGAACAAGATTCACATCACCACCAGTGTTACAAGGCGCCTATATTGCTGGATGAAAACATCTCTTTTTCATTACAAAGCATCGGCACATTGACTAGGTCAATGATGCTCGCTTGGACGGGAGTCAATTGCGTTGTGTAGGTTGTCTGAACTCCCTGGTTGGGGAGTGGGGTAACGAGCACAGCTCACACTTAAATGAGCACAGCTCTCAAAACAAAGGAATTTGCAACGTGGCTTCCAAGTTTCCTTACTGAAGACATGGATGGTGCGAGCTTGATGGTAAATAACGACAAACGTGCGAGCTAAGCTTTGACAACACAGATGCTACGATCTTGTCCTTCGCCGCGTCGAGGCTCCTAACAACGCACCATTCGTT
>SZWC01029370.1:4212-26286 GCA_023375785.1 Penium margaritaceum | reverse complement strand
TCTCTCTCTCTCTCTCTCTCTCTCTCTCTCTCTCTCTCTCTCTCTCTCTCTCTCTCTCTCTCTCTCTCTCTCTCTCTTGAACCTCTTGTCTATCCTATATGGCGGGGTATGGTATGGCTGTGGGTAGGCCTCTTTAGGCGTCCCATTGATCCATCCATCCGTAGCCTTACCTGCTCTACTCGTCCTATCGGACCTTCGTGGAGCTGAGAGCACACTGATAACGAGCACCATATATTGTGGCATTATTTGGGCAAATGTTGTGTGTGGCCTGGCCGACTAAGCGAGAGTGTGAGCGTAAGATCCTCTGGATACTGAGTCTGCTGATGTGGCAAGGGACCGGAGATCGGGGCAGACGTCTTCCTTCTAAAGACGGATCCGGTGATCGAGAATCACCGTGAGGGAAGCAGACTGATCAGAGCCATCGACGAAGTGAGAAGTACGAGTATCGGCTCCTCTCGAGACGACGCCCGAGAAAGGTCAATGGCAATGGGGAGCAACTACAGATCTGGACGATCTCGTCTGTGGATCGCACCAAGGGTGCTGGGTATCCGCAAACCTCGGTCTGCCAATGACTGGAAGCCATCGAGCGGTGTCCGGGTGACTCTGTGACTGAGGACTCAAAGACACAGGATAACTGACTACGTAACACTTGTATTTATGTATGATCATAGCTAGCTTAGTAGGATAAGTAGCCATAGGCTCCTTATCCTACTACATTACTTTGTCTGTATGAGATCATTCTTAACAAGCTTGGTACTACCGTTGGAAAGCTTGTTTGACGAGTCGTGTAACTGTGCCTTCAGCCCACACTCTTGAATCGCACAGTCAATGAAAGGCAAGAGGCAAGAGTGCCTGTGTGTGTGTAAGTGGTGATACTCATCAGTGAGATCACCACCAACAACTCAATAAAGCACCAGATGGTGTATCGGCCTGAAGACATTGTCTCTCAAGATTCTTCAAGATCCTGTTATGTAAAATTCAACTTTTGGTATCAGAAAAAGTGGTATTTCCATATCTACTCAACCATGGCGGCAACCATCAACAATGGGGATCACTTCAAAGTGGTGACATTTGATGGTGATGACTACCATACCTTTGCATTCAACATTGAGATGATTTTTCTGAACAAAGGCCTCAGGGGAGTCGTCTGCGATCCTCCTACTGACGTATTATCTGCAAAAACAACACTCGAAGAGCGAACCAACTGGAAACGGCGCTATGTTCAAGCCTTCTCAATATTGGCGTTGAATCTAACGGAATGACTCAAGTTCATTATCAGAGAAGACAACCCGACCAACTGTCCAAGGAAGGCATGGAAGGCACTAAAGAATTGCTATGAGAAAAAGAGTGATGAACTCGAAAGCCTCTTGACAAAGTTTCACACCCAACAGATGGAAGAAGGGACACGCTTAGAAGATCGCGTGTCTCACCTCAAGCATCTGGCCAGTCGCATTTCCTCAACGGGGGAAGTGATTTCTGAAAGAGCGCTAGTGCTAACCCTTTTTCTTGGACTACCTGTCAGATTCAAGGACACCATCAACCGACGTCAGACCTTTCAGAAGCAAGTAAAGAGTTTTGATGTCCAACTGGCTGAACTTCGGACAACTCTACAGCAAGCTATTGACGTAGGAGGCAAAGCAGCCGTTGGAACAGCTGGTGTTGCCGTGGGTGTTGCACCCGCAGTAGCAGCACCACCTGGAAATCAGCCATATTCCCTAACTCTGGAGAAAGGTGTTGAAGAGCTAATGATGGTTGAAGAACAATACCTCAAGGATAACAGGAGTGAAACTGGCCTTGTCTCCAAACATCAAGGACATAGGACCAAGAAGTTTGGATCCTATGGTAATGGAAGTTAGGGCTCTCTCACGCACTCCAACAACAGAGTCCAGTCAACTCCTCACTCACCACGGGGCTTTGTTCCATCAAACGACTGAGTTTGTTGGACATGCAAGCAGAAAAGATACATTGCCATGGACTCCCCTAAACAGCGCCCAAACCTTGCTCGTCACTATGGACCTCGACGGCCACATCAAGCCATGCTCACAACATACATGTTCACCGTGGCCACTCTCCTTACAGTTTCTTCAAAAGTGCAAGAATCCCTTGATGAAGAAGACAACTTTCATATAAATCTCTTATCTGAAGGACCCGTTGTCAGGCAAACATCTGCCGCTAGCCCGTGGGAGAAACAATCAACGGAAGAGGGACCTTGGCAGGCTGGGAACCGCGCAGGGCACGGTGGCTCCCGCGGAGTTCTGAGTGCGGTCGAGCATGGGATAGCGCGGAATGCAGCAGAAGTGGAAGAGGGCCACATGGCGGGAAGCCGCCGCAGGCTGACAATTGTCATCTGCGGCGGCTGCCCTACGGCTATCTCAAGCGCTTGTGGCGGCAGCTGAAACAGGGAGGGAAGAAGTAGCAGGAAGATCCGCGGTGGGGAAGGAACAAGAGACAAGCCGCAGGAGAAAGCACGGTTGCGGAGCCAATGAAGCAGAGAAAGCAGGGCAGCGGACAGACGGAGCAATCAAAGGAAAAACAACCAATCAACACGAGAAGTCATTGCATCAATCACGGAGGAACACCTGAAGACGCACCGCGAAAGACGAAGATTCAAGGAAGAACACGAAGATCGCGCGTGTGAGCCGCGGATGTAGAAGAAGACTCCGTAGGAATAGAAGAATAATGTTCCCTATGTGCCTGAGGATGAGACCCGCAGTGTGTAGACACACCGCAAAGAGTCCAAATAGGAGGAAAGAGGCTGACATAAGAGGGATGAGACCGACGGCGTGTAGACACGACGTGCGGAGTCCCAAGTAGATAAGACCTAGGAAGTAGTATCACAAGTCGTCGACAATCCTGATCGCATTCTTGGATTCAGACTCCGCATTCCATGTACTCTGCCTCTGATTGTCAAAAACATTTACCCACTCCCAACTGTGCTCCCAGTATTCCGCTCCGTTGCCCTCCATTACTCTCGGTGTTTTGACCGCGGACTTGAGACTGAGTGCGTAAAGAGACGAGCCTGAAGTGAAGTGAGCTGCCGGCGGCATCCTTACTTGCACACGGCCGCGGAACGAGGTTCCGCGGAGAAGAGCTGGAAGCCACGAGGTGGTGGGCTCGCGTGCGGCAAGAAGTGATCTGCAGGGTGCCACTCGTCTGGTGAGGATCTTGTGCATAGTTTCAGACCTGTGGTCCGTAGTCAGCGGATCTGCTGCAAAGTAAGTCCGTGTTGTAAGGGAACTGATTGCGTGAAGAACTGAGCTTAGGGTGAGGTGAGCTGTCGGCGGTGTCCTCGCTTGTACACGGCCACAGAATGAGGTTCCGCGGAGAGGAGCTGGAAACCACGAGGTGGTGGGCTCGCATGTGGCAAGGAGTGGACCGCGGATTGTCACTCACCAACAAGGTTTTCACGCATAGGTCCAGCCAAATGATCTCACAGAGCTGCTTGTTGTCCAAAGTTAGTGTCGTAGATCTGTAGCGGTACAAATCCAAACATTCGGTTATAGGAGTGCATAGTCTGCGGATAGCGTGGAACAAGCCCTGCACGGAGAAAGTTAAGGAGGCAGCAAAATGGGGGGTATCAGTGTTATGGTGCGGTGAGCGTGGATCAAACACGCGACCTTCATATCAGTCGTACATGTTGGCAGCAAGATTTGTGCATCAGGACATAAGGCGGCGACACCTACAACATCAACAGCAGCAATTGTCAGTGCGGTGTTTCCTACCGCGCCGAGCCATTACCTATGCAGGCAGCCGGGACTCCTCTCTTGCGTTGTCCCGCACCCCAGGCAGCTCCTCACCAGGCTCTGACCCTCTCGTTCAGCACCGGAGGGTGACTGAGTGGCTGGAGCAGCTGCACTGGCGTCGCATCATGGATGCGCTGGGCGAGCGTGTGGAAGTGGAGACTATCTACAGTCAAGGCAGCCGCGGATCCAGCCAGCCTCAGGAGGGACTGGAAAGTGTGTCCCTGGCACCATAGTGGTTCTCCGATGCCCCACCATCATTGGAACAATCCTCCGCTGGTGGAGAGCTAGGGGCCTTCCATGGACTGGTTTACCGGCGTCGTGGCGGACAGCAGCCACCGGCAACTGTTGACTCAATACTGCAGCACTCACCACCCTGGATGAACCCGTCACTCGAGGAGGTGACCCTTATGGACAAAGGGCCCCAGGAGCATTCCATGCCGAACAAGCACCATCCGCATGCGGGGAACATGCAGGTGGAGAACACAACATCCGCACCCGATCAGACCCCACCGCAGATGCATCCGCAACCACAGGTGCAGGGAACCATGCAGGCTGAGACACCGGTACGCTCTCAGGCACCAGGACCCTCGCAGTTGCAGCTGAACCAGCTGCAAGAAAATCAGGTATCACACCCTGCTGGATCGGTGCCAATGGGACCCGCGGCGAAACTCCGAGCAGCAGGATTGAGGCAGGCTCAGGTGCACCCCTCGCAGCAGCTCATGGGGGGTATGCAGGTGGGAGCAGAACCGCAACCCTCCGGGGCGGGACCAACGCAACAGCAGGTGTATCGACAACAACCATACTCAAGAATTCCTCCGGTGGGGATGCCGGCGTCACCATATGTGATGGGCACGCAGCTGCAGCAGATGAATCGATCACAGGTGGTTGTAGGTGGACAGGCAACGACTGCAACCGCTATGCAGCAGCTGAAGCACCAGCCTCAGCAGTTCGTGACCACAACACAGACAGGAACGATGGCACATCACTCCACGACGACTCCGCCGCCTTTGCCGGGCGCCCAAGCGCTTGGTGGCGCCATACAGGGGAGCACCGCGGTCCAGCCTCCAGGAGTCCAACCGCTGATGCATGAGCATGTGCCGTCTGGGGGCATGATGCAAGCAGGATCTATGATGCCATCATCCGCTCCAACCTCACAGCCATGGACGAACCCGCACCTGCACCCGACAAATACCACACAGGTGGGGATGAGTCAGCAGCCATTTGCGCCAGACATGCAACAGTAGACACCCTTGGGAATGGCGCCGACACCCCTGAATGCCGTGCTCGCATACCAGCAGAATCACCCGCAGCAGCCGGTCGGACCCATGTCGGGGGGAATGCCCTTTCAGGTACCATCCCTAACGTCGCAAGCTCAGATGATACCACAGGGCCACTACAATCCGCTACCGCAGCAGATGATAGGGGTTCAGAACTCTGTGGGAGCCACAGCAGCCCATGTTCCCCCAATCCCGACACTCGCAGCGGCCAGCACTAGACCAACAATTCCCCTGCACTCCGTGGCTGTAGCTCCCCCTGCTCAGGCTTATTGGATACCGCAGCTGAAGGCACCGCCGGCACAGGGAACCCAGGCACTGCCCCCTGGGACGACATTCTACTCCACACCCTACACAGCTTCCGTACCAGTCCCCTCTTCCTGGTACACGTCCCAGCCACCCATACAGTCAGGACCTCACATGCTCACGGGGCAACCCTTGATACAGATTCACCATTATGGATATTCCGCAAATCACCACACAATTCCCCGACCTCCACACTCTGTGACTGCATTGACGACTAACCGCAGCACTGTGCCTCAGCTGCAGTACATCCACTCCGAACCTGCGAATCTCCCACGACTGGATACCTTCAAGGGTGCTCCGGAGGAGGACCCCTGGACCTGGCTCAAACAGATCACCCTCTATGCCAGCATAGGCCGGATTCCGCCAGACCTCTACCTCGCCACTGCGGAGCTCCACATCCAAGGGACTGCGGTCGATTGGTACAACACACGCGCACCCTTCCTATCTTTTGAAGACTTTGGCAACGCCCTCGTTGAGCACTTCAAGCACCTAACAAAGGAGGAGGCTCTGCGGAAGATCGAAAAGAAAGTCATGCACAAGGACGAGGACATACGCAGATTCCTGGACTAGTTCCTCACCTGGGTTTCTGTGGCCAAGAATCCCCAGGGAGAGGGCCTTCCGCTGTGGGTCTTTCTCCAAAACCTGATCCGCGCGCTCCCTGACGAGGTCAGCAGTCTCATGATTACCGATCGCTACCATTCCTTACAGGACGCGGTGCAGGATGCCACAGCCATATCCTCCCATCAACGATCTACACGACAACATCAGAGCGGAGACACCCCGGTGCCATCCTCACAGAACCAGCCTTCGCAGCAGAAGCCCAGGGCCTGTTACACCTGCCAGAGCCTGGAACACATCGCCCGCGACTGTCCTCACTGCCGAAAGGCAGCTACGCGCCCTGACCCAGTCACTCAAGACCCCATGGTCCAGCAGTGGCACCAGTACTATAGCCAGCCATGGCCAGGACAGCAGCAGCAACAACCGCATCCACCCCCAACTGGCCAGTCTCAGACAGGACAGGGAAATGGTCAGCGCATCCTGCCAAACCCGCAACCAGTCCCGAACCCCGCAGCCGTCGCACGCAATGTGAAGCTGAGGCTGCCCATGGGTGAGACCGAAACCACGGAGGTAGCCCCCACTCCTACAAAAGCGGCACTTATCACACAGGCTCGCCGGCTCGGACTCCGCGGGTGGGATCTGCAGGAAGCCGTGCAAGTCCAGAGCGATTTGCGATGAAAGGCAGAGGTTATAGAGGCTCGACTGTAAAACGCAATTATAGCCCGTTCCGTGCGACCCCCTGAGAGGCGCCGCGCCAAGGATACCGCGCAGACAAACGGTCCACCTGTCAAGACCACCCCATCCGCTCCCCATACTTCTCCCCTTACTGCTGCCGATCCCACGGACCCCGTGGAGAAGCTCTTCACCACCCCCATCGCGTCCATAAACTTCTTCGAATTTCCCCGCATCCACCCCAAACTGGCTCCGCGACTCAAGCAAGAGTTCACCCGAGCCAACCAACGCCTCCAGGCAGTCAAAATCTCCCTCACCTAGACCACACCACAGCCTGGTACCCAAAACACCAGGCGGATTGTAGCAAAGGCACCACGTTCTTGAACACCAAAGAGATGGACTGAGGATGGACACCGCAACCTCTGGAACCACCCCGCCGTGATGACCACCATTATGAGGTAGCCTGTTGTGTGGTGTGGATCTGTGGGCGGAAGTTCCTCGCGATCATCGTCACCGGAGTAACTCATACCATGATAGCCCTTCACGTCCTCTGTGTGGTCGGATGAGCGGATCGTATTCTTCCCACGCACTGGCTGTTCAGCAACGCAGTTGGCGGAATGGACTACAGAGATGGTGAAGAGCAGGGACTCTCCTTGCAGGTGGGGTCACTTCATGAACCAGTGAACGTCCATATCACGAAGGCCCAGACCTACGACATTCTCCTGGGTATGGACTATCTCCTCCCACGTCAGGTCAACCTGCTGTTCTCCCTGGGCGTTATGCAACTCACATCCGTGACTGGCTCCAAGGAAGACACCCTGATCACCGTCGGGGAACGGGTGACGGTGCCTGTCACAGGCGGAGTGTCCTTCTCCCTCTCCGATGCTGCACAGGAGGATTCCCAGGCTCGTCCCTAGCATGTCCAAGCCCGTGAGGAAACCACTCTCGACACAGAGCTAGTGCCGACCACGGAATGGCAACAGCTCGTTGCGGAATCTGCAGCACCAAGCGAGCAAAATAACCTTCTCGGATTATGGCAGCGGGGAGAACAGGTGTTCGGCACAGGACTTCCCTTGGAGGATGAGGAGGAATTTTACCCTATCCGCGCCCAGACTCCGCCGCCCCCCCTGCGTTGGGACCACATGTTGCACCCTCGTCTCTCTCCATTGAAAAAACAAGAGTTCCGCGACTTTCTTGACTCCTTCGCGGACATCTTTGCTGGCTTACCAACGGACCTTGGGGCAGTCGATGCCTTCCATGTCATCTCCACCGGGACAGCTTCCCCCACCAAACAAAACTTCCGCCGCATACTCCCGTAACAGGAACAGGTCATCACTGAAGGTCTCGTGGAGCTGAAAGCGCAAGGCGTGATCATTCTTGTTGTAAGCCCTTGGCACGCCAACTTGGTCATTGTTGGCAAACCAGACGGATCCAAGAGGTTTTGTGTTGACTTCCGCAACCTCAACCGAGTCACGGAGGAAGACCCTACCCCATGCCTCTGATTGTCGACATCCAGGAACGACAGCAAGGCCGCGGATGGTTCGCAAAGTTGGACGTCATGGCTTCCTTCCATGCCGTCCCCATGCATCCAGACTCCATCGCCAAAACCGCTTTCGTCACACCAGAGGGACTCTACGCCTTCACCTGCATGCCCTTCGGCCTCCGTAACACCAGTGCTATCTTTTAATGCGTCATGGACTCCACCCTCCGTGGCATTCCCAACGTGAGCTGTTACATCAACGACATCATGGTTGCGGCTCACAACTTCGTGGAACTCTTCTCCTCCCTCACTGATGTCTTCTCCGCCCTCCGTGCGGCCAACCTCAAGCTGTAGGCTGCTAAATGTTCAATCGATGCAGCAGAAATGGAGTTCCTGGGGTTCTTCATGAGTGCTGATGGCATCAAAATGGACCCAGAAAAGATTGCGGCGGTCCAGGAGTGGCGCCAACCCACAACCGCAGGACAAGTCAAGATCTTCCTTAGCTTCGTCTCCTTCTACCGCAAGTTTGTCCGTGACCACGCCCGTATCATCCGCCCTTTGCAGCAGCTCACACACCAAGACGTGATCTTCGAATGGACGCCAGAGTGCGCGGTGGCATGGGCGGAGATCAAACATCGGCTGGTTACCGCGCCCATGTTGGAATTCCCTGACTTCAACCTGCCTTTCTCCATTACTACTGTCTGGTCGCGGGACGGTCTCCGTGCGGTTCTGTTGCAGACGGTCCAGGAGCCTGTCCAACGGGTCATCACGTACGCCAGTCGTGCACTCACATATGGCGAGCGGAAGTACCCACCGGTGAAGGGTGAGTGCCTGGCCGTCCTCTGGGCTCTCCAGCACTTCCGCGACTACATCAAGAACGGGAAGCCTTTCACCATTCTCATTGACCATCAGGCTCTTCAGTGGCTCCTCACTAATCAGAACCATGAAGGCATTTTGGCCAAGTGGGCTCTCCTCTTGCAGGGTTACAACATGAAAATCAAGTATCAGCCCACTTTGGCCAACCGCAACGTGGATGCTCTCAGTCGCCTGCCACGAGAGGCATGGCCTACCTCCGCGGACCGCCAAGAGAATGTTGCGGATCCTCCGCCCCAACCCACCCCTCCACCTGCTGATGCCGACCCCCAGTGGGAGGGTGTCGCCTGCGAGCTCACTGACGATGAGCAGAATGTTGCGCACCAACTGCTGGCTGAGTCGCATTCCTCCGCGGACCTGGATTTTGCGGAGACACCTCCCACTCTCCCCACCGACGGCCTCAAACTTTTCCGCCGCTACAACCCCGCCATTCGCTGCTGGACCCTGGAAGAGATCGCTGCACACCTTCCCCCACGTTCTTCCCTCCCACATCCCCGTCGTGTCTCTCCCGCTGCCCCAGCCGTTATTCATCCCCCACCAGCACCGTCGGCAACCGCCGCCTCCCCTCTTCTTGATATTCGCCACCCCCTCTCCCTGGTTGACTTTCTCCTTCACGCCCCTGCGTCCGTGGAATGTCTCTAGACTCTCTTCTCCTCCCTCAACCCTTCTCTCGCTCCCGTCGACATCCGCCTCTCCTGTTCCCTTGACCACGACACAGGCGTCTGCATGGTTGCCCACGAAGTCCTCACGGCCTACTCCCGCGTCTGCACGGACGCTGCCCGCGCGCCATACACATGGACTCCCGCTCCACTGATTCCCGGATTACCTGCGCCCGACGAGGTCCACGTGGCATGGTGTTACGTCTGGGTGTGTGGCCACAAATTCGTGGCCATCGTGGACACCGGCGCCACACATGCCACCATGGCGTTGCGGATGGTCAGCGCCCTGAACATCAACCATCTCCTCGAACCCACCCGGCTCCGCTTTTCCATTTCCACTGGTGCCATTGATGCCCCCATCGGCCAGATCGCGGCTCTTCCCATGCAGGTCGCCAACGTTCATGCACCACACACTGTCCAGGTGTGCGATGTGTGGACATATGACATGCTCCTGGCGGCGGACTGGCTCGCACCGCGCAAAGCAGATATGTTGCTCGGTGCTGGTGTTCTCAGTCACATTTTGACTTTCGGCATTCGTTCTTTCACTCCACTCTTCACTTCACCTCGACCGCTTTCAGTCTCTCCTCCCATGTTTACTGCTCCACCCGGTACCGGCACTCGACTCACCCGACGTGTCACACGAAGCTCTGGTTTGAACCGCGGCACAACCTCCGCAATGGCTCATCCTTCAAGCGCGGGGTCCGCGCTTCCGATAAGGGGGGGTGGGACATCGAGACGACAATTGCAGCGACAATCCACAGGCCAGACCGCGGCACCCGCTGCTGGTATAGCACGTACCACGACACCTGCAGAACACACTCCTACAAGCGCGGACCCATCGGCAACTGCGCCCTCGACACCAACTGGCGTACAACGACCATGTGGTCCGGCCGCACCTCCAGCGACAGTGGCTGCATCGGAGTCACCAGCTGGTGGACCACTGCCACCTGGAACTCCCCCACCACCAACAGCAGCAGCAGTGCCAATGGCACCGTCTGACGCACTTCCACTACCAAGCCCTTGTGCACCCACCGAGCAATCCTTTTCTCCACCGGCCTCAAGAGGCAGCCCGGCCCAAGGGACACCGCAACCCCAACCCAGCGCAGGAACAATAATGGAGGGCGCGTGGACCTATCTGGAAGAAAGCTCGGGTGACAGCGCTGATCAACCTAGAGCCAATCGCCTGCTGGACGTGGTGAGCAGCGTCATCGTGCACCTACAGGATGAGCTCCCGGAGGCAATCCGCACCGAAATGGCGGACTCGTTCTTTGGCAAAGCGTGGCAGGTGGCCCTGAAGGGTGCGGCCCAGGCTGCTCTGACTCTTAGATAGCATGCACGACAAGAGCAGCTGCTGGAGACGGCAGGAGTGGAGCGTCTCATCTCGGCACTCCGCAACGTCCTCAACCTCCACCCGGAACAAACCCGTGACATGGCGGGAGTGGCGACATTCCTTGACATGGAGCAACCAGATCGCGCTGTGAACGCCGTCCGCGAATGGTGGCTCCAGGTACGCCGCGACCAAATGAGTGATCCTACGTGGCGCTATGTGCATCTGCTTCAAGAACGAGCCCGGGCCCTCACCACCTACCACGTCCACCAGATGCCAGCAGGAACGATGGAGGCACCGCGCAGGAATTTTGGGGCAAAGGCGTGGAGGTGGGGTTACCTGATCTGAGTCACCGCCGTCAAATGGGGAGTACAGTACACGACCCAGGAGCTTGCAAGCATCTTTGCAAAAGAGCAACAGAGCAACGGCTGGTACACGGCCATCGAAAAATGCTGGCGCCTGACAAAGGAGGGGGTGACACGCAACAAAATCGTAGCCACGATGACGGAAGAGCTATGGAAGGCACTTCACGAGGCGGGCCAAGTGCTGAATGAGGAAGCGGTGCGTCACTCGGCTAGGAAAGCTGTAGAAGTATGCAGGGAAGAAAAGAATCGCACCATCACTGAGGCAGAGGAGGCTCAGGAATATCTCCGAGACTCTCCTGAGCTCACACAAATGCGGAGCAAGCTACAGGAACTATGGCAACAGGAGGCGGAGACGCAAAGGAAGGAGGCAAAATCGACAGCGGAACGAGTTGCAGTGGAACTTGCAGCGGCAACACAGAAGAAGCAGAACGCAAGATGATGGCCGAGCAAGCAACACAGGAAGGAGAAGCAGCAGCAAAACAAGAAGAGGCAAGATGCAAGGAAGCTACTGAACGGGTAACAATAGAAGCGGCGGTGGCAGCGGAAGTGCAAATGGTAGCAGAGCGAGTAGCGGCAGAAGCTGCATCCGCGGCAAGAGAAAGGGCAGCATTGGAACGAGTGGCCGCAGAATCGACAAAGCAGGCAGAGGATAAGGCAGTGGCAGAGAGCGCAGCAGTGGAAGCGGCAAGAGCAGTGGCTGGGCAAGCTGCGGAAAAACGGGCGACAAAAGAGCAGGCAGCACCAGAGGAGGAGAAAGGAAAATGTGCAAAAGAAGTAGCACGAGCCAAAACGGGAGCGACAACAACCAAAGAAGGGGCGCGGAAATATGCGTCACGGCCTACCCTATCGGCAGCCACGCGCGACAGGAAAGCCAGAGTTCAGGAAGCAGCTAAGAAGGCCGTCGCATTGGCGGCCGCCAACAAGCAAGCCGCCCCATATAACGCCGCCTCGGTCAGCCGCGTGGCCACGCCACAGAAGGAGCAGGCCGCGGGCGGGCGAGCCCCGTCCGTGGAAACCACAGTGACATCCCGCCAGCGGAGTCATAGAAAGTGAGCTGTGGACGAGAGTACAGCTGATGAACCCACCGTCAAGTGCAGCAAGCAGCGCCGCCAGCCACAGGGCACCCTCCCGAGCATTGACCCGGCACAGCTTGCGCAGGCCCAGCGAGATGCCACCCAAGCAGCAAAGCTACTCATGGCGGTGCTTCGCAATGTCCCAATGCCGATTGACCTGGTCCCGACCCAGCTGCGGCCCATCCTTGGGAGCACCGGCACCACGGCTCCCCGCGAAAAAGGACTTGGGGAGGCCGTCCCGGCAGGAACAGCGGGAAAATCGATAGGGACAGTGGTGATCTCCGAGCTCAGTGAGTCACCACGAAACAACGACGAGGAACAGCCCATCGCAAGAGGGCAAGGCCTACTATGGCTCTCCGAGGCCGCGACAGAGCGGCGACCTGAGACAGAGGTGGTTGAAATCCGCGATGGACGGGGCAGGAGACACACGGCGCCACCTGAGGTGATGCTGCAAGATCGGTGGGATGAAGGAGAGCTGCGTGCGGTAGGGATCCTTCGCCTCTTCCTAGCACCGGACAGCTGGATAAGGAACCCCCCGTCTATGACGAGGAGAACCGGCGACGACTGAGGGCAATGAAGGCGGAGCGGGACAAGAGGCGAGCAGAGGGGCTGCCGGCGAAGGAGCCAGAGATGAAGCGGAAACCGGGGGAAGCTGTTGCGGAGAAGGCGAGTAAGACAAAGGGACCGATGGAAGCACAGGAATAGCGGATCTGGCAGACAGCCCACATCCTGCTCCACGCCACCACCAAGGAACAGTAGAAAGAGGAGGCGCGGAAGGTGTACGCAGCCCTAGAGACGGAGCTAGGATTGGAATACTGCGGAAGAAAGATGACCTCGCCCACCTCTGTGAACAATATGCATGGGAGGGCGGTCGCTTATGGCGAATCACGCCAGGGGTCTTGTGGGTGCCTCCGTCCACCTTGCAGAAGGCAGTGGTCGAAACATACCACCACCACCACCACTACGGCATACAGGTGCTCAAGGACCGCCTGTCCCCCATCTTGCACGTGCCGAACCTCGCGGCACTTGTCAAGGAGGTGGTGCAGCACTACGTCCCATGCGAGTGGAGCCAGAAGATCACGCCGCAGGACATGCCACTCTTCCTGCCCTCCCCCATTGGTGAGCCCCTGGAGCGAATCATCATCAACTTCCACGGCCCACGGCCTCACCGCGCTCAAGGGGAGAGGTACTGGATTGCAGCGGTGGACCATTTCACGAAGTACATGTGGGTGTGCGCAGTCCCCGACAAGTCCTCCGAGCGGGCCGCACGCTTCATCCGGGAGGAGATATTCTACCGGTTTGGGGGGTGCAGTGTGGTGCATAGTGACAACAGCACCGAATTTGTGGGAGCATTCCGCGATGAACTCGTGGAGTGGGGTGTGCAACATGTACACTCCGGGCGATATCGGCCTGAGTCCCAAGGACAGGTGGAAGGGCTGCACGACATCCTGGAGCGGGCGGTGGCGACAGTGGAGAACAACGACTGGAGTGAGACCCTAAAAAAGACCGCGCACTTTATTAACACGATGCCCAGTCATGCCACATCGTTCTCTCCGCATCTCCTCCTCTTTGGGCAACCTCCGCGGGCAACTCTGGGCATGCCACAAAAGCCGCTACACCTGCCACTGGATCCAGAGGAGCAGCAGGATGGACGCTCGGAAGCTGAGCGGGAAGCAGCCAAGGACCAGGAAGTGTAGGAGTGGTTCCGAGAATGCTGCCAGAGGACAAGCGCGGTGAGAGCCGAGGCACGGCTGTGGGGCTCTGTCTCGGCCTGGCGCGGATGCGACACTGCCAATGGACGGCTCAACCACGTACTAATCCAGGAGGGGAATCTGGTGTACCTCTACCCCTTCCCAGGCGCGGTATGTGAAGTAGGAGAGGCACGCGAAGTGTACCGCGTGGCTAGTGTGGACGCTGGCCACATCTGGCTGGAAGGGCCCGATGGGTTCAGTAAGCGCAGCCACCCAGCCACCAAGTTCATGCTCCTACCTCCGGCCTGACAGACGCACATCCCTGGAACTGGCGGAGAGCTTCCTCTGCTCGAGGAACGTAAGGGCTCGAGAGGTTGGAAAGCGGAGGAAGTATTGGAGCAGTGTGAGGCACAGGTGTCAGAGCAGGAATAGGCGTGCAGCCGAGAGCCCCAGAGAGAGGAGCCGGAGGAGGGATCCGACGTATAGGAAGTCTCTGCGGGGGAGGTCCAGAAGGAGCACCACCGGCGGGCGGAGGAATGCAGGAGTCCGCGGCAGGAGAGGCAGGAGCAGCCAGAACAACGAGAGCAGCATTCAGCAGAAGAGACCCCAAGGGCACCCACTACCATTCCGCGACGGGTGGTGCCCATGAGCCCCCGCCAGTTGGCCACCTACACAGGCCCTTGTGTGTGGTCCGGGGAAAACCTTCCTACTGAGCCGTTGCTGTAAGTCGTGTGCCACGTCTGCGGTCAACCGGCACATGAAGGGATGGCAAAGAGTTGCATCGGACGGAATAAAACTTGCCTGAAGTGCATAATCGAGGCCACGGAGGACGAAGCGGAGAACAAGACGGAAGGGGAGGGCGGAGCAAGCCCAGACTCATGAGGTAGACAAGCGCGCGGACGATGGGACCTGGACGAAGAGGAGGAGGAAGAGGAGGAAGAGAAGGAGCAGGAGGAAACGCGACAGGGACCCCGCACGGTCTCCGCGGCCACCATGAAATGGTGGAAGGAAGAAGGTCGGATGGCGGACGTGGACCAGGCTTGGAAGGAGAAGGAAGCCAAGACCTGTGCCCAATACGGGCACACCTGGGGCCGGACAGTGGGGGACTGCAAAGGTTGCCGCCGCAAAACATGTGAGAAATATTTGAGGCAGCCGCGGGATGGTAAGGGAAGAAGGAGCGGACCCAGGGTGTGTGGAAAATACAGCCAAGATATTGAGAAGCAGCGCGGAGTTCAAAAACCGCCCCGGGTGACTGAGGAGGGAGAGGAGGTGGATTCGGAGGGCAAGGACCAGGATCCGTCAGCGAAGGCGGCACCCGCCGCGACTTGCCCTACTTGTGTCAAGGCTGTCCACAAGGGCGGACGGTGTACCAACTGCGGAAAGCTGACCCACCAGGCTTGCTTGGTCACGGGCAAGTCACCCTGGGTAGGACACTGCCACGGATGTGTAGGAAAAGCAATCATGGAGGGAGGGACCACGCTCGCATATGATGACAAGACCTTGGCACCAGCCTGCGGGGGATGCGAGGAGGATCCGGACGGGTTTGGCAAGGCATGCGGAATGTACAGGACAATGTGCCACCTGCAATGTGGGAAACGAGGAAAGGAGGGGATTTGGACCTGCCGTAGCTGTCAGAACAAGGTACGGAAGAAACAATGGAAGTATCCCAACCAACACCGCTCCTGTAGCGGAGATAACTGTATGGGTCGGCTAAGCGGGACGGTCTACCGATGCGAGTACTGCGGACGTCTTGCTCATGACGCATGCACCGAGGAGGTGGGGCGGAGTGAGGAAGGCAAGAGAATCTATCGGTGCTCGAGTTGTAAGAAGTATGAGCGAGCACCACGTTTCTCCTCGTGCAAGAAGCTCATGAACGCACCTACAATTGAGACGTGGTGTGAAGGATGCAGACTCTTTGTCCACGACAGATACGTAGAAACGTACCGACGAGAGGGGGGATATGTGGAGAACTATTGCAGACCTTGTCAGGATCAGGACCGTCCCAGACCTCGTGGAAAATTCAAGCGCCTGACACGCTCAAAAGACTCTGGGACATAGTCTTACAAAAAGGGGGGGTTGGGGGCATCAGTGTCAGGCGAACTTCTGCCGCTAGCCCACGGGAGAACCGATCCGTGGAAGAGGGACCTTGGCAGGCTGGGAACCGCGCAGGGCATGCTGGCTCCCACGGAATTCTGAGTGCGGTTGAGCATGGGGTAGCGCAGAATGCAGCAGAAGTGGAAGAGGGCCACATGGCGGGAAGCCGCAGGTTGAGAATTGTCATCTGCGGCGGCTGCCCTACGGCTATCTCAAGCGCTTGTGGCAACAGCTGAAAAAGGGAGGGAAGAAGTAGCAGGAAGATCCGCGGTGGAGAAGGAACAAGAGACGAGCCGCAGGAGAAAGCACGGTTGCGGAGCCAATGAAGCAGAGAAAGCAGGGCAGCAGACAGACGGAACAATCAAGGGAACAACAACCAATCAACACAAGAAGTCAGTGCATCAATCACGGAGGAACACCTGAAGACGCACCGCGAAAGACGAAGATTCAAGGAAGAACACGAAGATCGCGCGTGCGAGTCGTGGATGTAGAAGAAGACTCAGTAGGAATAGAAGAATAATGTTCCCTGTGTGCCTGAGGATGAGACCCGCGGTGTGTAGACGCACCACGAAGAGTCCAAATAGGAGGAAAGAGGCTGACATGAGAGGGATGAGACTGACGACATGTAGACACGCCGTGCGGAGTCCCAAGTAGATAAGACCTAGGCAGTAGTAGCACAAGTTGTCGACAATCCTGATCGCATTCTTGGATCTAGACTCCGCATTCCATGTACTCTGCCTCTGATTGTCAAAGACATTTACCCGCTCCCAACTATGCTCCCAGTATTCCGCTCCGTTGCCCTCTATTGCTCGCGGTGTTCTGACCACGGACTTGAGACTGAGTGCGTGAAGAGACAAGCCTGAAGTGAAGTGAGCTGCCGGCGGCATCCTTACTTGCACACGG
Organism: Penium margaritaceum; assembly: GCA_023375785.1. NCBI lineage: Eukaryota > Viridiplantae > Streptophyta > Zygnematophyceae > Desmidiales > Peniaceae > Penium > Penium margaritaceum. The sequence continues at coordinate 9,268 of SZWC01029370.1, read as the reverse complement.
CTACGGAACAAGGTTCCGCGGAGAAGAGCTGGAAGCCACGAGGTGGTGGGCTCACGTGCGGCAAGAAGTGATCTGCAGGGTGCCACTCGTCTGGTGAGGATCTTGCGCATAGTTTCAGACCTGTGGTCCGCAGTCAGCGGATCTGCTGCAAAGTAAGTCCGTGGTCTAAGGGAACTGATTGCGTGAAGAACTGAGCTCAGGGTGAGGTGAGCTGCCGGCGGTGTCCTCGCTTGCACACGGCCGCGGAACACAGTTCCGTGGAGAGGAGCTGGAAGCCACGAGGTGGTGGGCTCGTGTGTGGCAAGGAGTGGACCGCGGATTGTCACTCACCAACAAGGTTTTCACGCGTAGGTCCAGCCACGTGATCTTGCGGAGCTGCTTTTTTTCCAAAGTTAGTTTCGTAGATTTGTAACGGTACAAATCCAAACAGTCGGTTATAAGAGTGCATAGTCCGCGGATAGCGCGGAACGAGCCCTGCGTGGAGAAAGTTAAGGAGGCGGCAAAATTGGGGGCATCACCCGTCTTGTTCGACAAGGTTGTGCCAGTCACCCAGCCAGAGCACCGAACCTATGACCCGGCACCAGAAGACGCAGCACATCACTCTCTGGTAGAAGAGGAATTTGTAGCAGAAGAACTGGCCATGTGCTCCATCGCCAGTGCAATTCTCCTGGCTGCCGGCATCCTGGCATGGATTATGGACTCCGGCTAAACAAAACACATGACTTGCAAGAAGGATTGGTTCATCAACTTCAAGCGTTCTCCGACACCACGAGAAGTCCGCCTTGGTGATGGCAGAACTATCCCCGCCTGTGGGAAAGGGATGGTCAAAGTTGGCATTAAGTGCAATGGGAAACCGGCCATCAGGACCTTTGAAGACGTCCTCTATGTTCCAAAACTTGGTGTAAACCTTTTCTCTATCACCAAGCTCAACGACAAAGGTTTCAAAGTGGTATTTGACACTGACAAGAACTGCAATGTATACAACCAGACATCTCAACTAGCAGTTGTTGCCAGTCGGATGGGAAACCTGACCATTCTCGACACCACCAAACCTTCAAGACACCCAGAGACGAAAGAGATGGCATTCATAGTCTCTACATCTAACTCCACATGAACATCAAGGAAGACGACCTCTCCGTCAACAACAGTAGAACTCTGGCATAAGCATTTGGCTTACGTCAGCTACTCAACACTAACCAAAATGGCTGCATACTCAATCGCCCATGATCTCCCCACCAATTTGATCAAAGATGGCAATGAACCAATTTGTGGAGGCTGTCTCACAGGCAAACAACACCGGGCCTCCTTTCTGACGTTTCAATCTCATGGAACCCACGAGCATTTGGAACTTGTGCACATGGACCTCTGTTACATCAAGGAGGGCTCCCATTCAAACAAGCATCTTTTCCTCAGCATCCTTGATGACTACACACATATGGTCTGGACCCGCGTTCTTCGCTTCAAATTGGACACCATCGAAGAAATCAAAACCTGGATCCGACAGATTGAAAATGAGTCAAGTCTGGCAATCAAGAAGATCCGCACCGACAACGGCTCCGAGTTTGTCAACCACAGTCTCAAAGCCTTCTACAATAAGAGAGGCATTCAGCATCAAACCACGGTGCCATACATGACACAACAGAAAGGCAAAGGAGAGCGGATGAGCCAGACACTCCTTGAACGAGTCCAGACAATGTGCCACGCTGCTGGTCTCTCATCTGCTTTCTGGGCTGAAGCTCTCCACACTACAACCTACCTCACAAATTATTTTCCCACAACGAAGCTTCCTGCAGGTGAATCAACGCCCTATGAAGCATGGACTGGGAGCAAGCCCTACTTGGGGCACATCCGTATCTTCGGCTGCACAGCACACGCCTGGATCTGGCCAGAAGAACAATCCAAACTTGATCCACAATCCAAAGTCTGCATTATTCACGGGTACGAGACCAGTGATATCTACCGTCTATGGGACCCAGCCTCCAAGTGCATCATCAGTACCAGACAACCCATTTTCAATGAAAGTTTCTTCAACCGCACTCGTGATGCAGTCCCACCAGCAATCACATCCACAATCTATAGTGAGACAACTCCACCATCTCTTCAAAAGTTCTTCATCAACCCTACACCGGATGATCACGCCAGTGTGCTTCCCCCTGTGGTTCCAGAAGAGCATCATGATGATCCCTCTGCTCCACAGGCATTCATCCCAGGTACAGTGTCATCCGCTCCATCAGCTGTTACACAGTCAGGGATGCGCCGATCTGCCCGACTCACACGACCTCCATCCTTTCTTCAGCTCAGCTTCCTGGAAACCACCAAGCCTCCAGCCAATGATGACACCGATGACACTGCACTATTCACACAAGTGGTGGACCCCATCAGCTTCAAAGATGCCATGCATCGTCCCGATGCTGACCAATGGTACCAAGTAGCCCAAGATGATTTTTTCCAGCGTGAAAAACAGCATACATGGGATCTGGTTCCTCGACCACCAAACACCCCCATCGTCACCTGTAAGTGGGTTTTTAAAACAAAGCTGACCAGTGCAAGCACACCCGATCGCTATGAAGCTCGACTTGTCACGCGTAGGTACAGCCAAGTGCTTGGTGTCAACTATCAAGATACCTTTACACCCGTGGCCAAGTACTCATCCATCAAAGTGAATCTGTCTCTGGCTGCCAACAACAAGTGGCACCTTCACCAAATGGATGTCAAAAGTACCTTTTTCAATGGCGATCTCAATGAGACAATGTACATGACTGAACCTGAAGGATTTATCTCTCCAGAAAAATCTGACCACGTCTGTAAGCTCAATAGGTCACTGTATGGCCTGAAGCAAGCTCCAAGTCAATGGAACTTGAAGATTCATGAGTTCTTCCTACTCCAAGGCCTCCAACGCCTTCACTCAGATCACTCGGTGTACTTTCGTGGCGGATCTAACCTCCTCGGAGTCATCCTTTATGTGGATAACCTCATTCTCTTTGGGTCGTATCTCCCTGTCCTGGACACCCTCAAGTAGCAGCTGTCTCGCCATTCTGAAATGTCAGACATGGGACTCCTCAAGTACTACCTCGATATCCAAGTCGATCATGACTTGACACACGGCTAGGTGACGTTCACTCAAGCCACATACACCTAACGTGTGGCCGAAAAATTCGGTCTTGGTAATTCTACCCCTCAGTCCACGCCACTCTCCAAGGATCACAGCCTGACCAAGCTCGTCACGACAGCCACACCTCTGGCCTCTCTCGATGATGCCCAATCCTTCCCCCGCATGGTGGGATCCCTGATGTACTCCTCTGTGGCTACCCATCCTGACCTCTCCTTTACCGTTGGCCTTCTCAGTCAAGGGTGCCAACACCCTACCACTGCGCATATTATGGCCGCCAAGCACAGTATTCACAATCTTTGCGGTTCTACTTCTCTTGCCATTTGCTACTCCTCTGGCAACAACATCCTCTAGGGTTTCTACGACGCTGATCTCTCTGGTGATCACACCACGAGTCGCTCTACCTCTGGGTACGTTTTTCTACTCAATGGTGGACCTGTCAGTTGGCACAGCAAGAAGCAGACGGTGGTTTCTCTCTCCTCTACCGAAGCTGAGTACAAAACTGAAAGCGAATGCACTAGAGAGGAAGTCTGGCATTGCATGCTACTGAGTGAGCTGGGGTTCCACCAACTCAAACCTATAGCTATCCCTACGACAACGAGGGTGCTATCGCTCTCTTGGAAGATCCCGTTCTTCATGACCGTACCAAGCATGTCCGTTGGCAGTATCACTACGTGTGCGAAGCGGTTGCTGAAGGCGAGGTCGTGATGCTCTACCTCCCCACTGCTGATCAAACTGTTGACATCTTCACCAAGCGCTCTCCGCCGAGCGTCATGCTCATCTCTGCACCCGCATGGGCCTCCTCTCCTCTCCCTGACCTTCCTCGACCCGGCTCCTCGGCCCTTCTCCTTCTACGCGCTCACAAAAGGTCCTCTCCTTCCGTCCCCCCAGTATGAGGCGTTGGGACGGACGGAGGTGGCCGTCGGTGGAGCCGTCGTGGCTTCCCGTTTCCGTGCCCCCACATGAAGTGTTGGCACAGACGCGGGTTGCCTACGACCACCAATCCCACCTTCCTATCCTTTTCTTATGCTCGCTTCTTCTCTGTGCTATCTCCCCTGCGCTACCCTCTTTGCCACCGTTGGTCATTCTCCTCTTCCATCTCCCCCACATGAGACATTGGGACGAAAGAGGGGACTTTGACCCCTCTACCTACGTTACACACTTCTTGTCCCTCTGGCGGTTTGTCTCTTTTTTTGTCATGCGCTTTGCTCCTCGCTACGCACTTCGGTCCTCGTACAACGCCAACAATCTCGCCGTCTTGGCCCATCTAGGGGGAGGGGGGGGCACGCCGCTCGCAACTGCAATTCTGCTCTGCACAAGACCTGTCCGGCTTCCCTCTTGGATTCATACCCCGTTGGGTGGACTGCCGCTGTCGGCTCACCATTCGGGCCAGATGAGAGGGAGCTAGTCACTCCCTCGAGTCCGGGCAGAGTGTGCTGCTGGATGCGATCTCTTCCTCGGCCGACTGGGCATCGCCCGGGCCACAAAGTTCCGCCGTCCCACGGTACACCCTGCGTACTGTTCCGATGTCCTCTGCAAGCATCCTGGACCCTCTCGATTTTTGTCCGCCGCAGTCGAGGCTCGGTTTGCCCAGGCGGGGAGGTTTGTCGGGCATTCTCGTGCCTCGCCACATGTTCGTTTGTTCCCGCTCCAGGGCTCTGCTCTCATGGGAGAGGTTCCTTCTTTTTCAAGTTGTCAGCTCCAACATCAACAGTGTGGATCAACAAGAAGGGGAATGTTGAAAAAGGGACAGCCGTCAGATCTTTTGATCCAACGGCTTACTGGGCACGTGTTGGAACCCGATATTTGTCTTCGCTCAGCACGAGTGCAAAACAACAAAAAGGAAGCAAGAAGGGCCGAGAGAGAGATTCTCTCTCTCTCCCTCTCTCTCTCTCTCTCTCTCTCTCTCTCTCTTTCTCTCTCTCTCTCTCTCTCTCTCTCTCTCCC
>SZWC01029369.1:16226-26288 GCA_023375785.1 Penium margaritaceum | reverse complement strand
ACCAGTTTGCCTCATTCCGCAACCACCTCGCGCCGCTCCGCAACGAGTTCGCACCACTCCGCAACCATTCACACCACTCCGGACCAGTTTGCACCACCTGGCAACGAGTTCGCACCACTCCGCAGCCAGTTCGCACCACTCCGCAACCAGTTCGAACCACTCCGCAGACAGTTGGCATCACTCCACAAACAGTTCACACCACTCCGTAACCAGATCGCACAACTCTGGAACCAGTTCGCACCACTCCGCAACCAGTTCGCACCAGTGCGCAACCTGTTTGCACCCTTGCGCAACTTGTTTGCACCACTCCGCAAAGAGTTCGCACCACTCCGCCACCATTTCGCACCACTGCACAACCAGTTCGCACCACTCCGCAACCAGTTCGCACATCTCCTCAACCAGTTCGCACCACTCTGCAACCAGTTCGCACCACTACGCAACCAGTTCGCACCACTCCGCAACCAGTTCGCATCCTTCCGCAACCAGTTCGCACCGTTCCGCAACCAGTTCGCACCGTTCCGCAACCAGTTCGCACCGTTCCGCAACCAGTTCGCACCGTTCCGCAACCAGTTCGCACCGTTCCGCAACCAGTTCGCACCGTTCCGCAACCAGTTCGCACCGTTCCGCAACCAGTTCGCACCGTTCCGCAACCAGTTCGCACCGTTCCGCAACCAGTTCGCACCGTTCCGCAACCAGTTCGCACCGTTCCGCAACCAGTTCGCACCGTTCCGCAACCAGTTCGCACCGTTCCGCAACCAGTTCGCACCGTTCCGCAACCAGTTCGCACCGTTCCGCAACCAGTTCGCACCGTTCCGCAACCAGTTCGCACCGTTCCGCAACCAGTTCGCACCGTTCCGCAACCAGTTCGCACCGTTCCGCAACCAGTTCGCACCGTTCCGCAACCAGTTCGCACCGTTCCGCAACCAGTTCGCACCGTTCCGCAACCAGTTCGCACCGTTCCGCAACCAGTTCGCACCGTTCCGCAACCAGTTCGCACCGTTCCGCAACCAGTTCGCACCGTTCCGCAACCAGTTCGCACCGTTCCGCAACCAGTTCGCACCGTTCCGCAACCAGTTCGCACCGTTCCGCAACCAGTTCGCACCGTTCCGCAACCAGTTCGCACCGTTCCGCAACCAGTTCGCACCGTTCCGCAACCAGTTCGCACCGTTCCGCAACCAGTTCGCACCGTTCCGCAACCAGTTCGCACCGTTCCGCAACCAGTTCGCACCGTTCCGCAACCAGTTCGCACCGTTCCGCAACCAGTTCGCACCGTTCCGCAACCAGTTCGCACCGTTCCGCAACCAGTTCGCACCGTTCCGCAACCAGTTCGCACCGTTCCGCAACCAGTTCGCACCGTTCCGCAACCAGTTCGCACCGTTCCGCAACCAGTTCGCACCGTTCCGCAACCAGTTCGCACCGTTCCGCAACCAGTTCGCACCGTTCCGCAACCAGTTCGCACCGTTCCGCAACCAGTTCGCACCGTTCCGCAACCAGTTCGCACCGTTCCGCAACCAGTTCGCACCGTTCCGCAACCAGTTCGCACCGTTCCGCAACCAGTTCGCACCGTTCCGCAACCAGTTCGCACCGTTCCGCAACCAGTTCGCACCGTTCCGCAACCAGTTCGCACCGTTCCGCAACCAGTTCGCACCGTTCCGCAACCAGTTCGCACCGTTCCGCAACCAGTTCGCACCGTTCCGCAACCAGTTCGCACCGTTCCGCAACCAGTTCGCACCGTTCCGCAACCAGTTCGCACCGTTCCGCAACCAGTTCGCACCGTTCCGCAACCAGTTCGCACCGTTCCGCAACCAGTTCGCACCGTTCCGCAACCAGTTCGCACCGTTCCGCAACCAGTTCGCACCGTTCCGCAACCAGTTCGCACCGTTCCGCAACCAGTTCGCACCGTTCCGCAACCAGTTCGCACCGTTCCGCAACCAGTTCGCACCGTTCCGCAACCAGTTCGCACCGTTCCGCAACCAGTTCGCACCGTTCCGCAACCAGTTCGCACCGTTCCGCAACCAGTTCGCACCGTTCCGCAACCAGTTCGCACCGTTCCGCAACCAGTTCGCACCGTTCCGCAACCAGTTCGCACCGTTCCGCAACCAGTTCGCACCGTTCCGCAACCAGTTCGCACCGTTCCGCAACCAGTTCGCACCGTTCCGCAACCAGTTCGCACCGTTCCGCAACCAGTTCGCACCGTTCCGCAACCAGTTCGCACCGTTCCGCAACCAGTTCGCACCGTTCCGCAACCAGTTCGCACCGTTCCGCAACCAGTTCGCACCGTTCCGCAACCAGTTCGCACCGTTCCGCAACCAGTTCGCACCGTTCCGCAACCAGTTCGCACCGTTCCGCAACCAGTTCGCACCGTTCCGCAACCAGTTCGCACCGTTCCGCAACCAGTTCGCACCGTTCCGCAACCAGTTCGCACCGTTCCGCAACCAGTTCGCACCGTTCCGCAACCAGTTCGCACCGTTCCGCAACCAGTTCGCACCGTTCCGCAACCAGTTCGCACCGTTCCGCAACCAGTTCGCACCGTTCCGCAACCAGTTCGCACCGTTCCGCAACCAGTTCGCACCGTTCCGCAACCAGTTCGCACCGTTCCGCAACCAGTTCGCACCGTTCCGCAACCAGTTCGCACCGTTCCGCAACCAGTTCGCACCGTTCCGCAACCAGTTCGCACCGTTCCGCAACCAGTTCGCACCGTTCCGCAACCAGTTCGCACCGTTCCGCAACCAGTTCGCACCGTTCCGCAACCAGTTCGCACCGTTCCGCAACCAGTTCGCACCGTTCCGCAACCAGTTCGCACCGTTCCGCAACCAGTTCGCACCGTTCCGCAACCAGTTCGCACCGTTCCGCAACCAGTTCGCACCGTTCCGCAACCAGTTCGCACCGTTCCGCAACCAGTTCGCACCGTTCCGCAACCAGTTCGCACCGTTCCGCAACCAGTTCGCACCGTTCCGCAACCAGTTCGCACCGTTCCGCAACCAGTTCGCACCGTTCCGCAACCAGTTCGCACCGTTCCGCAACCAGTTCGCACCGTTCCGCAACCAGTTCGCACCGTTCCGCAACCAGTTCGCACCGTTCCGCAACCAGTTCGCACCGTTCCGCAACCAGTTCGCACCGTTCCGCAACCAGTTCGCACCGTTCCGCAACCAGTTCGCACCGTTCCGCAACCAGTTCGCACCGTTCCGCAACCAGTTCGCACCGTTCCGCAACCAGTTCGCACCGTTCCGCAACCAGTTCGCACCGTTCCGCAACCAGTTCGCACCGTTCCGCAACCAGTTCGCACCGTTCCGCAACCAGTTCGCACCGTTCCGCAACCAGTTCGCACCGTTCCGCAACCAGTTCGCACCGTTCCGCAACCAGTTCGCACCGTTCCGCAACCAGTTCGCACCGTTCCGCAACCAGTTCGCACCGTTCCGCAACCAGTTCGCACCGTTCCGCAACCAGTTCGCACCGTTCCGCAACCAGTTCGCACCGTTCCGCAACCAGTTCGCACCGTTCCGCAACCAGTTCGCACCGTTCCGCAACCAGTTCGCACCGTTCCGCAACCAGTTCGCACCGTTCCGCAACCAGTTCGCACCGTTCCGCAACCAGTTCGCACCGTTCCGCAACCAGTTCGCACCGTTCCGCAACCAGTTCGCACCGTTCCGCAACCAGTTCGCACCGTTCCGCAACCAGTTCGCACCGTTCCGCAACCAGTTCGCACCGTTCCGCAACCAGTTCGCACCGTTCCGCAACCAGTTCGCACCGTTCCGCAACCAGTTCGCACCGTTCCGCAACCAGTTCGCACCGTTCCGCAACCAGTTCGCACCGTTCCGCAACCAGTTCGCACCGTTCCGCAACCAGTTCGCACCGTTCCGCAACCAGTTCGCACCGTTCCGCAACCAGTTCGCACCGTTCCGCAACCAGTTCGCACCGTTCCGCAACCAGTTCGCACCGTTCCGCAACCAGTTCGCACCGTTCCGCAACCAGTTCGCACCGTTCCGCAACCAGTTCGCACCGTTCCGCAACCAGTTCGCACCGTTCCGCAACCAGTTCGCACCGTTCCGCAACCAGTTCGCACCGTTCCGCAACCAGTTCGCACCGTTCCGCAACCAGTTCGCACCGTTCCGCAACCAGTTCGCACCGTTCCGCAACCAGTTCGCACCGTTCCGCAACCAGTTCGCACCGTTCCGCAACCAGTTCGCACCGTTCCGCAACCAGTTCGCACCGTTCCGCAACCAGTTCGCACCGTTCCGCAACCAGTTCGCACCGTTCCGCAACCAGTTCGCACCGTTCCGCAACCAGTTCGCACCGTTCCGCAACCAGTTCGCACCGTTCCGCAACCAGTTCGCACCGTTCCGCAACCAGTTCGCACCGTTCCGCAACCAGTTCGCACCGTTCCGCAACCAGTTCGCACCGTTCCGCAACCAGTTCGCACCGTTCCGCAACCAGTTCGCACCGTTCCGCAACCAGTTCGCACCGTTCCGCAACCAGTTCGCACCGTTCCGCAACCAGTTCGCACCGTTCCGCAACCAGTTCGCACCGTTCCGCAACCAGTTCGCACCGTTCCGCAACCAGTTCGCACCGTTCCGCAACCAGTTCGCACCGTTCCGCAACCAGTTCGCACCGTTCCGCAACCAGTTCGCACCGTTCCGCAACCAGTTCGCACCGTTCCGCAACCAGTTCGCACCGTTCCGCAACCAGTTCGCACCGTTCCGCAACCAGTTCGCACCGTTCCGCAACCAGTTCGCACCGTTCCGCAACCAGTTCGCACCGTTCCGCAACCAGTTCGCACCGTTCCGCAACCAGTTCGCACCGTTCCGCAACCAGTTCGCACCGTTCCGCAACCAGTTCGCACCGTTCCGCAACCAGTTCGCACCGTTCCGCAACCAGTTCGCACCGTTCCGCAACCAGTTCGCACCGTTCCGCAACCAGTTCGCACCGTTCCGCAACCAGTTCGCACCGTTCCGCAACCAGTTCGCACCGTTCCGCAACCAGTTCGCACCGTTCCGCAACCAGTTCGCACCGTTCCGCAACCAGTTCGCACCGTTCCGCAACCAGTTCGCACCCCTGCGCAACCAGTTCGCACCACTACCCAACCAGTTCGCAACATTCCGCAACCAATTCGCACCACTCCGGACCCGTTCCCACCACTCTGCAATCAGTTCGCACCACTCCGCAACCAGTTTGCACCACTCCGCAACCACTTCGCACATCTCCTCAACCAGTTCGCACCACTCCGCAAACAGTTCGCACCACTACGCAACTAGTTCGCACCACACCGCAACCGGTTCGCACCACTCCACAACTAGTTGGCACCAATCCGTAACCAGATCGCCCCACTCCGCAACCAGTTTGTACCACTCCGCAACCAGTTCACAGCACTCCGCTACCAGTTCCCACCATTCCGCAACCAGTTCGCACCACTCCGCAACAAGTTTGCACCATTCTGCAACCATTTTGCACCTCACCACAACCAGTTTGCACCACTCCACAACCAGTTCACACCAGTCCGCAACCAGTTCGCAACACTCTGCAACCAGTTTGCACTACTCTGCAATTAGTTCGCACCACTCCGCAACCAGTTCGCACCCCTCCGCAACCAGTTCGCACCACTCCGCAACCAGTTAAAAAACTGCGCAACCAGTTCGCACCACAACGCAACCAGTTCGCACCACTGCGCAACTAGTTTGCACCACTCCGCAACCAGTTCGCACCACTCCGGACCCGTTCGCACCACTTTGCAACCAGTCCGCACCACGGCGCAACTTGTTTGCACAACTCCACAACCAGTTCGTACCACTCCGCAACCAGTTCGCACCACTCCGCGACCAGTTGCACCACTCCGCAACCAGTTCGAACCATTCCGCAACCAGTTTGCACCACTCCGCAACCAGTTCGCACCACTCCACAACCAATTCGCACCATTCCGCAACCAGTTCGCACCACTGCGCAACCAGTTCACACCATTCCGCACCAACTTCGCACCACTGCGCAACCAGTTTGCACCACTCTGCAACCAATTCACACAACTCCGCAACCAGTTCGCACCACACTGCAACCAGTTGGCACCACTCCGAAACGAGTTCGCACCACTCCGCAACCAGTTCGCACCACTCCGCAACCAGTTCGCACCACACCGCAACCAGTTCACACCACTCCGCAACCAGTTCGCACCACTGCGCAACCAGTTTGCACCAATGCGCTACCAGTTCGCACCTCAGAGCAACCAGTTCACACCCCTCCGCAACCAGTTCGCACCACTCCGCAACCAGTTCGCACCACTCTGCAACCAGTTCGCACCACTCCGCAACCAGTTCGCACCACTACGCAACCAGTTCGCACCACTCCGCAACCAGTTCCTACCACTCAATCCGCAACCAGTTCACACAACTCACTCCGCAGCCAGTTCGCACCACTAACCCCGCAACCAGTTCGTACCTATAACCCCGCAACCAGTTCGCACCACTCACTCCGCAACCAGTTCGCAGCACTCCGCAACCAGTTTGCACCATTTGGCAACCATTTTGCACCACTCCGCAGCCAGTTCGCACTAATCCGCAACCAGTTCGCATCACTCCGCAACCAATTCGCACCACTCCCCAACCAGTTCGCACCACTCCGCAACCAGTTCGCACCACTCGCAACCAGTTCGCACCACTCACTCCACAACCACTTTGCACCACTCACTCCGCAACCAGTTCGCACCACTCAATCCACAACCAATTCGCACCACTCCCTCCGCAACCAGTTCGCACCACTCACTCCGCAATCAGTTCGCACCAATCACTCCGCAACCAGTTCGCACCACTCCGCAACCAGTTCGCACCACTCCGCAGCCAGTTCGCACCACTCCGCAACCAGTTCGCACCTCTCCGCAACCAGTTCGCACCACTCCGCAACCAGATCGCACCACTCCGCAACCAGTTCGCACCACTCTACAACCAGTTCGCACCACTCCGCAACCAGTTCGTACCACTCCGCAGCCACTCTGCACCACTCCGCAACCAGTTCGCACCACTCCGCAGCCAGTTCGCACCACTCCGCAACCAGTTCGCACCTCTCCGCAACCAGTTCGCACCACTCCGCAACCAGATCGCACCACTCCGCAACCAGTTCGCACCACTCTACAACCAGTTCGCACCACTCCGCAACCAGTTCGTACCACTCCGCAGCCACTCTGCACCACTCCGCAACCAGTTCGCACCACTCCGCAGCCAGTTCGCACCACTCCGCAACCAGTTCGCACCTCTCCGCAACCAGTTCGCACCACTCCGCAACCAGGTCGCACCACTCCGCAACCAGTTCGCACCACTCCACAACCAGTTCACACCACTACACAACCAGTTCGTACCACTCCGCAGCCACTCTGCACCACTCCGCAACGAGTTCGCACCACTCCGCAATCAGTTCCCACCACTCGCCAATGCACCACTCCGCAACCAATTGGCACCACTCAAGAACCATTTCACACCACTCCGCAACCAGTTCGCACCACCCCGAAACCAGTTCGCACCACTGCGCAACCAGTTCGCACCCCTCCGCAACCAGTTCGCGTCACTCCGCAACCAGTTCGCACCTCTCCGCAACCAGTTCGTACCACTCCGCAAGCAGTTCATACCACTCCGCAACCAGTTTGCACCACTCCGCAACCAGTTTGAACCACTCCGCAACCAGTTCGCACCACTCTGAAACCAGGTCAAACCACTCGGCAACCAGTTTGCACCACTCCGGAACCAGTTCGCACCACTCTGCAACCAGTCTGTACCACTCCGCAACCTGTTTGCATCAGTCCGCAACCAGTTTGCACCACTCCAGAACCAGTTCGCACCACTGTGCAACCAGTTCACACCACTCCGCAACCAGTTCGCACCACTCCACAACGAGTTCGCACCACTCCGCAACCAGTTCGCACCACTCCGCAACCATTTCGCACCACTCCGCAACCAGTTCACACCATTCTGTAACCAGATCGCACCACTCCGCAACCAGTTCGCACCACTCTGCAACCAGTTCGCAACAATCGGTAACCAGTTCGCACCACTCCGCAACCAGTTTGAACCACTCCGCAACCAGTTCGCACCATTCTGTAACCGGTTCGCACCACTCCGCAACGAGTTCGCACCATTCGGCAACCAATGCGCACCATTCCGCAACCAGTTCGCAACACTCCGCAACCAGTTCCCACCAATCCGCAACCAGTTCGCACCACTCTGTAACCAGTTTGCAACACTCCGCAACCAGTTTGCACCATTTTGTAACCAGTTCACACCATATTGTAACCAGTTCGCACCACTCCGCAACCAGTTTGAACCACTCCGCAACTAGTTTGAACCACTCCGCAACCAGTTCCCACCACTACGCAACCAGTTTGCACCACTCCGCAACCAGTTCGCACCATCAGCAGCCAGTTCGCACCACTCCAAGACCAGTTCGCACCACTCCGCAACCAGTTCGCAGCACTCCGCAACCAGTCCGCACCACTCCGCAACCAGTTTGCATCACTCCACAACCAGTTCGCACCTATCCACAACCAGTTTGCACCACTTTGCAACCAGTTCGCACCACTCCGCAACCAGTTCACACCACTCCGCAACCTGTTCGCACTACTCTGCAACTAGTTTGCACCATTCTGCAACCAGTTCAAAACACTCTGCAGCCAGTTCGCACCACTCCGCACCCAGTTCGCACCACTCCACAACCAGTTCACACCACTCTACAACCAGTTCGCACCACTCCGCAACCAGTCTGCACCACTCGGCAACGAGCTCGCACCACTCCGCAATCAGTTCCCACCACTCCCCAATGCATCACTGCGCAACCAATTGGCACCACTCAAGAACGAGTACACACCATTCCGCAACCAGTTCGCACCACTCCGCAATCAGTTCGCACCACTCCGCAACCCGTTCGCACCACTCCGCAACCAGTGCGCACCACTCCGCAACCAGTTCGCACCCCTCCGCAACTAGTTCACACCACTCCGCAACCAGTTCGCACCACTCCGCAATCAGTTCACACCACTCCGCAACCCGTTCGCACCACTCCGCAACCAGTGCGCACCACTCTGCAACCAGTTCACACCTCTCTGCAACCACTTCGCACCCCTCTGAAAGCAGTTTGCACCACTCCGCAACCAGTTCGCACCGCTCCGAAACCAGTTCGCACCACTCCACAACCAGTTCGCACCACTACGCAACCTGTTAGCACCACTCCGTAACCAGCTCGCACCACTCCGCAACCAGTTCGCAAAACTCCACAACCAGTTCGCACCACTCCACAACCAGCTCACACCACTACGCAACCAGTTCGCACTACTCCGCAACTAGTGTGCACCACTGCGGAAAACTCCGGACCCGTTCGCACCACTTTGCAACCAGTTCGCACCACTCCGCAACCAGTTTGCACCACTCCACAACCAGTTCGTACCACTCCGCAACCAGTTCGCACCACTCCGCAACCAGTTTGCACCACTACGTATTCAGTTCGCACCACTCCGCAACAAATTCGCACCACTCCGCAACCAGTTTGCACCACTACGTATTCAGTTCGCACCACTCCGCAACAAATTCGCACCACTCCGCAACCAGTTCGAACCACTTCGCAACCAATTCGCACCACTCCGCAACCAGTTTGCCTCACTCTGCAACCACCTCGCACCGCTCCGCAACCAGTTCACACCACTCCGCAACCAGTTCATACCACTCCGCAACCAGTTTGCAGCACTCCGCAACAAGTTCGCACCACTCCGCAACCAGTTCCCAGCACTCCGCAACCAGTTCAAACAACTCCGCAGACAGTTTGCACCACTCCGCAACCAGTTGGCACCACTCCGCAACCAGTTCACACCACACTGCAACCAGTTTGCACCACTCCTCAACCAGTTTACACCACTCCGCAACCAGTTCGCACCACTCCGTAACGAGTTCACACCACTCCGCAACTAGTTCGCACCACTCTACAACCAGTTCAAACCACTCCGCAACCAGTTCGCACCACTCCGCAACCAGTTCGCACCACTCCGCAACCAGTTCGCACCACTCCGCAACCAGTTCGCTCCACTCCGCAACCAGTTCGCAC
>SZWC01029369.1:0-15921 GCA_023375785.1 Penium margaritaceum | reverse complement strand
CCAGTTCGCACCACTCCGCAACCAGTTCGCACCACTCCGCAACCAGTTCACACCACTCTGCAACCAGTTCAACCACTCCGCAACCATTTCGCACCACTCCGCAAGCAGCTCGCACCACTCCGCAACCAGTTCACACCGCTCCGAAACCAGTTCGCACCACTGCGCAACCAGTTCGCAAAACTCCGCAACCAGTTCGCACCACTACAAAACCAGTTTGCACTACTCCGTAACTAGTTTGCACCAGTCCCCATCCAGTTCTTACCACTCCGGACCCGTTCGAACCACTTGGGAACCAGTTCGCACCACTCCGCAACCAGTTCGCACCACTCCAAAACCAGTTTGTACCACTCTGCAACCCGTTCGCACCTCTCCGCAACCAGTTCGCACCACTACCCAACCAGTTCGCACCACTCCGCAACCAGTTCGCACCACTCCGCAACCAGTTCGCACCACTCCGCAACCAGTTCGCACCACTCCGCAACCAGTTCGCACCACTACCCAACCAGTTCGCACCACTCCGCAACCAGTTCGCACCACTCCGCAACCAGTTCGCACCACTTCGCAACCAGTTCGCACAACTCCGCAACCAGTTTGCCTCACTCCAAAACCACCTCGCACCGCTCCGCAACCAGTTCGTTCCACTCCCCAACCAGTTCACACCACTCCGCAACCAGTTTGCACCACCTTGCAACGAGTTCGCACCACTCCGCTGCCAGTTCGCACCACTCCGTAACCAGTTCGAACCAATCCGCAGACAGTTCGCACCACTCCGCAAACAGTTCGCACCACTCCGTAACCAGATCGAACCACTCTGGAACCAGTTCGCACCACTCCGCAACCAGTTCGCACCAGTGCGCAACCTGTTCGCACCCATGCGCAACCTGTTCGCACCACTCCGCAAAGAGTTCGCACCACTCTGCCACCGTTTCGCACCAATGCACAACCAGTTCGCACCACTCCGCAACCACTCCGCACCACTCTACAACCAGCTCCACCACTCTGCAACCATTTCACACCACTCCGCAACCAGTTCGTACCAGTCCGCAACCACTTCGCACCACTCTCCAACCAGTTTGTACCACTCCGCAACCAGTTCCCACCACTCCGCAACCAGTTCGGGCCACAGTGCAAACAGTTCGCACCACTCCGCAACCAGTTCGCACCACTCCCCAACCCGTTCGCACCACTCCGCAACCATTTCGCACCACTCCGCAACCAGTTCGCACCACTCCACAACCAGTTCGCACCACTCCGCAACCAGTTCGCACCACTCCGCAACCAGTTAGGACCACTCCGCAACCATTTCGCACCACTCCGCAACCAGTTCGTACCACTCCACAACCAGTTCGCACCACTCTGCAACCAGATCGCACCACTCCGCACCCAGTGCGCACCACTCCACAACCAGTTCACACCACTCCCTACCAAGTTCGCACCATTCCGCAACCAGTGCACACCACTCCACAACCAGTTTGCACCACTCCGCAACAAGTTCGCACCACTCCGCAACCCGTTCGCAGCACTCCGCAACCAGTTGGCACCACCCCGCAACCAGTTTGCACCACTCCGCAACCAGTTCGCACCACTCCGCAACCAGTTCGCACCACTCCACAACCAGTTCGCACCACTCTGCAACCAGTTCGTAACACTCCGCAACCAGTTTGCACCACTCCGCAACCAGTTCGCAGCACTCCGCAACCAGTTCGCACCACTCCGCAACCCGTTCGCAGCACTCCGCAACCAGTTGGCACCACTCCGCAACCAGTTTGCACCACTCCGCAACCAGTTCGCAGCACTCCGCAACCAGTTCGCACCACTCCGCAATCAGTTCGCACCGCTCCGCAACCAGTTCGCACCACTCCGCAACCCGTTCGCAGCACTCCGCAACCAGTTGGCACCACTCCGCAACCAGTTTGCACCACTCCGCAACCAGTTCGCAGCACTCCGCAACCAGTTCGCACCACTCCGCAATCAGTTCGCACCGCTCCGCAACCAGTTCGCACCACTCCGCAACCCGTTCGCAGCACTCCGCAACCAGTTGGCACCACTCCGCAACCAGTTTGCACCACTCCGCAACCAGTTCGCAGCACTCCGCAACCAGTTCGCACCACTCCGCAATCAGTTCGCACCGCTCCGCAACCAGTTCGCACCACTCCGCAACCCGTTCGCAGCACTCCGCAACCAGTTGGCACCACTCCGCAACCAGTTTGCACCACTCCGCAACCAGTTCGCAGCACTCCGCAACCAGTTCGCACCACTCCGCAATCAGTTCGCACCGCTCCGCAACCAGTTCGCACCACTCCGCAACCCGTTCGCAGCACTCCGCAACCAGTTGGCACCACTCCGCAACCAGTTTGCACCACTCCGCAACCAGTTCGCAGCACTCCGCAACCAGTTCGCACCACTCCGCAATCAGTTCGCACCGCTCCGCAACCAGTTCGCACCACTCCGCAACCCGTTCGCAGCACTCCGCAACCAGTTGGCACCACTCCGCAACCAGTTTGCACCACTCCGCAACCAGTTCGCAGCACTCCGCAACCAGTTCGCACCACTCCGCAATCAGTTCGCACCGCTCCGCAACCAGTTCGCACCACTCCGCAACCCGTTCGCAGCACTCCGCAACCAGTTGGCACCACTCCGCAACCAGTTTGCACCACTCCGCAACCAGTTCGCAGCACTCCGCAACCAGTTCGCACCACTCCGCAATCAGTTCGCACCGCTCCGCAACCAGTTCGCACCACTCCGCAACCCGTTCGCAGCACTCCGCAACCAGTTGGCACCACTCCGCAACCAGTTTGCACCACTCCGCAACCAGTTCGCAGCACTCCGCAACCAGTTCGCACCACTCCGCAATCAGTTCGCACCGCTCCGCAACCAGTTCGCACCACTCCGCAACCCGTTCGCACCACTCCGCAACCAGTGTGCACCACTGTGCAACCATTTCACACCACTCCGCAACCAGTTCGCACCACTCCGAAAGCAGTTTGCACCACTCTGCACCCAGTTCGCACCGCTCCGAAACCCGTTCGCACCACTCCACAACCAGTTCGCACCATTACACAACCTGTTCGCACCACTCCGCAACCAGTTCACACCACACCCCAACAGTTCGCAGTACTCCGCAACCAGATAGCACCACTCGGGAACCACTTCGCACCACTCCGCAACCAGTTTGCACCACTGCGCAAGCAGTTCGCACCACTCAGGAACCAGTTCGCACCAGTCGCCAACCAGTTCGCACCACTCCGCAACCAGTTCGCACCACTCCGCAACCAGTTCGCACCAGTGCGCAACCTGTTTGTACCCTTGCGCAACCAGTTCGCACCACTCCGCAACCAGTTCGCACCACTCCGCAACCCGTTCGCACCACTCCGCAACCCGTTCGCACCACTCCGCAACCAGTTCGCACCACTCCGGAACCAGTTCGCACTACTCCGCAACCAGTTTGCACCACTCCGTAACCAGTTCGCCCCACTCTGCAACCAGTTTGTACTACTCTGCAACCAGTTCGCACCACTCCGCAACCAGTTCCTACCACTCCGCAACCAGTTCGCACCACTCCGCAACCAATTTGCACCACTCCGGACCCGTTCCCACCACTCTCTGCAACCAGTTCGCACCACTCCGCAAACAGTTTGCACCACTACGCAACTAGTTCGCACCACTCCGCAATCAGTTCGCACCACTCCGGAACCAGTTCGCACTACTCCGCAACCAGTTTGCACCACTCCGTAACCAGTTCGCCCCACTCTGCAACCAGTTTGTACTACTCTGCAACCAGTTCGCACCACTCCGCAACCAGTTCCTACCACTCCGCAACCAGTTCGCACCACTCCGCAACCAATTTGCACCACTCCGGACCCGTTCCCACCACTCTCTGCAACCAGTTCGCACCACTCCGCAAACAGTTTGCACCACTACGCAACTAGTTCGCACCACTCCGCAATCAGTTCGCACCACTCCGGAACCAGTTCGCACTACTCCGCAACCAGTTTGCACCACTCCGTAACCAGTTCGCCCCACTCTGCAACCAGTTTGTACTACTCTGCAACCAGTTCGCACCACTCCGCAACCAGTTCCTACCACTCCGCAACCAGTTCGCACCACTCCGCAACCAATTTGCACCACTCCGGACCCGTTCCCACCACTCTCTGCAACCAGTTCGCACCACTCCGCAAACAGTTTGCACCACTACGCAACTAGTTCGCACCACTCCGCAATCAGTTCGCACCACTCCGGAACCAGTTCGCACTACTCCGCAACCAGTTTGCACCACTCCGTAACCAGTTCGCCCCACTCTGCAACCAGTTTGTACTACTCTGCAACCAGTTCGCACCACTCCGCAACCAGTTCCTACCACTCCGCAACCAGTTCGCACCACTCCGCAACCAATTTGCACCACTCCGGACCCGTTCCCACCACTCTCTGCAACCAGTTCGCACCACTCCGCAAACAGTTTGCACCACTACGCAACTAGTTCGCACCACTCCGCAATCAGTTCGCACCACTCCGGAACCAGTTCGCACTACTCCGCAACCAGTTTGCACCACTCCGTAACCAGTTCGCCCCACTCTGCAACCAGTTTGTACTACTCTGCAACCAGTTCGCACCACTCCGCAACCAGTTCCTACCACTCCGCAACCAGTTCGCACCACTCCGCAACCAATTTGCACCACTCCGGACCCGTTCCCACCACTCTCTGCAACCAGTTCGCACCACTCCGCAAACAGTTTGCACCACTACGCAACTAGTTCGCACCACTCCGCAATCAGTTCGCACCACTCCGGAACCAGTTCGCACTACTCCGCAACCAGTTTGCACCACTCCGTAACCAGTTCGCCCCACTCTGCAACCAGTTTGTACTACTCTGCAACCAGTTCGCACCACTCCGCAACCAGTTCCTACCACTCCGCAACCAGTTCGCACCACTCCGCAACCAATTTGCACCACTCCGGACCCGTTCCCACCACTCTCTGCAACCAGTTCGCACCACTCCGCAAACAGTTTGCACCACTACGCAACTAGTTCGCACCACTCCGCAATCAGTTCGCACCACTCCGGAACCAGTTCGCACTACTCCGCAACCAGTTTGCACCACTCCGTAACCAGTTCGCCCCACTCTGCAACCAGTTTGTACTACTCTGCAACCAGTTCGCACCACTCCGCAACCAGTTCCTACCACTCCGCAACCAGTTCGCACCACTCCGCAACCAATTTGCACCACTCCGGACCCGTTCCCACCACTCTCTGCAACCAGTTCGCACCACTCCGCAAACAGTTTGCACCACTACGCAACTAGTTCGCACCACTCCGCAATCAGTTCGCACCACTCCGGAACCAGTTCGCACTACTCCGCAACCAGTTTGCACCACTCCGTAACCAGTTCGCCCCACTCTGCAACCAGTTTGTACTACTCTGCAACCAGTTCGCACCACTCCGCAACCAGGTCGTACCATTCCATAACCAGTTCGCACCACTCCCCAACCAGTTCGCACCATTCCGCAATCAGTTTGCACCTCTCGACAACCAGTCTGCACCACCCCGCAGCCAGTTCACACCAGTCCGCAACCATTTCGCACCACTCTGCAACCAGTCCACACCACTCTGCAATTAGTTCGCACCACTCCGCAACCAGTTCGCACCACTCCGCAACCAGTTCGCACGACTCCGCAACCAGTTCGCAAAACTCCGCAACCAGTTCGCTCCACTACGCAACCAGTTGGCACCCCTCCGCAACTAGTTTACACCACTGCGCAACCAGTTCGCACCACTCCGGACCCGTTCGTACCACTTTGCAACCAGTCCGCACCACTGCGCAACTTGTTCGCACCACTCCACAACCAGTTCATACCACTCTGCAACCAGTTGGCACCACTCCGCAACCAGTTCGCACCACTACGCAACCAGTTAGAACCACTCAGCAATCAGTTCGCACCACTCCGCAACCAGTTCGTACAACTCAGCAACCAGTTCGCACTCCTCCGCAACCACCTCGCACCACCCCGCAACCAATTCTCACCACTCCGCAACCAGTTCACACCATTCCGCAAACAGTTTTCACCACTCCGCAAGGAGTTCGCACCACTCCACATCAAGTTCGCACCACTCCGCAACCAGTTGAAACCACTCCGCAAATTGTCACACCACTCCGGAACTTGTTGGCACCACTCCGCAACCAGTTCGCACTACTCCGCAACCAGTTCGCATTACTCCGCAACCAGTTTGCACCACTCCGCGACCAGTTCGCACCACTCGGTAACCAGTTCACACCAATCCGCAACCAGTTCGCACCACTCTGAAACTAGATCACACCACTCCGCAACCTGTTCGTACCACTCCGCAACCAGTTTGTACCACTCCGCAACAAGTTCGCACCACTCCGCAACGAGTTCGCACCATTCCGCAACCAGTTCGCACCACTTCGCAACCAGTTCGAACCACTACGCAACCAGTTCGCACCACTGTGCAACCAGTTCGCACCACTCTGCAACCAGTTCCCACCACTCCGCAACCAATTCGCACCACTCCCCAACCAGTTCGCACCACTCCCCGACCAGTTCACACCACTTCGCAACCAGTTCGCACCACTCCGCAACCAGTTCGCACCACTCTGCAACGAGCTCGCACCACTGCACAACCAGTTCGCACCCTTGCGCATCCAGTTTGCACCACTTCCAACCGATTTGCACCACTCCGCAACCAGTTTGCACCACTGCACAACCAGTTCGCACAACTCCGAAACCACTCCGCACCACTCTGCAACCAGTTCGCACCACTCCGCAACCAGTTCATACCACTCCGCAACTAGTTCGCACCACTTCGCAACCAGTTCCACCACTCCGCACCCAGTTCGCACCACTCCGCAACCAGTTTGCACCACTCCACAACCAGTTCACACCACTCTGCAACCAGTTCGCACCACTCCGCAACCAGTTCGCACCACTCCCTAACCAGTTCGCACCACTCCGCAACCAGTTCGCACCACTCCGAAACCAGTTTGTTCCACTCCACAACCAGTTCGCAGCACTGCGTAACGAGTTTGCACCACGCGGCAACCAATTTGCACCACTCCGCAACCAGTTGGCACCACTCCGGACCCGTTCCGACCACTCTGCACCCAGTTCGCACCACTCCGCAACCAGTTTGCACCACTTCGCAACGAATTCGCACTTCTCCTCAACCAGTTCGCACCACTTCGCAACCAGTTCGAACCACTACGCAACCAGTTCGCACCACTGTGCAACCAGTTCGCACCACTCTGCAACCAGTTCGCACCACTCCGCGAACGGTTTGCACCACTACGCAACTAGTTCGCACCACTCCGCAACCAGTTCGCACCACTCCGCAAGCAGTTCGCACCACTCCGCAACCAGTTCGCACCACTCCGAAGCCAGTTCGCCCCACTCCGCAACCAGTTTGCACCACTCCGCAACTAGTTCGCACCACTCCGCAACCAGTTCGCACCACTGCGCAACCAGTTCACACCCTTGCGCAACCAGTTCGCACCACTCCGCAACCAATTCGCACCACTCCGCAACCAGTTCGCACCACTGCGCAACCAGTTCACACCCTTGCGCAACCAGTTCGCACCACTCCGCAACCAATTCGCACCACTCCGCAACCAGTTCGCACCACTGCGCAACCAGTTCACACCCTTGCGCAACCAGTTCGCACCACTCCGCAACCAATTCGCACCACTCCGCAACCAGTTCGCACCACTGCGCAACCAGTTCACACCCTTGCGCAACCAGTTCGCACCACTCCGCAACCAATTCGCACCACTCCGCAACCAGTTCGCACCACTGCGCAACCAGTTCACACCCTTGCGCAACCAGTTCGCACCACTCCGCAACCAATTCGCACCACTCCGCAACCAGTTCGCACCACTGCGCAACCAGTTCACACCCTTGCGCAACCAGTTCGCACCACTCCGCAACCAATTCGCACCACTCCGCAACCAGTTCGCACCACTGCGCAACCAGTTCACACCCTTGCGCAACCAGTTCGCACCACTCCGCAACCAATTCGCACCACTCCGCAACCAGTTCGCACCACTGCGCAACCAGTTCACACCCTTGCGCAACCAGTTCGCACCACTCCGCAACCAATTCGCACCACTCCGCAACCAGTTCGCACCACTGCGCAACCAGTTCACACCCTTGCGCAACCAGTTCGCACCACTCCGCAACCAATTCGCACCACTCCGCAACCAGTTCGCACCACTGCGCAACCAGTTCACACCCTTGCGCAACCAGTTCGCACCACTCCGCAACCAATTCGCACCACTCCGCAACCAGTTCGCACCACTGCGCAACCAGTTCACACCCTTGCGCAACCAGTTCGCACCACTCCGCAACCAATTCGCACCACTCCGCAACCAGTTCGCACCACTGCGCAACCAGTTCACACCCTTGCGCAACCAGTTCGCACCACTCCGCAACCAATTTGCACCACTCCGCAACCAGTTCGCACCACTGCACAACCAGTTCGCACAACTCCACAACCACTCCGCACCACACTGCAACCAGTTTGCACCACTCCGCAACCAGTTCACACCACTTCGCAACTAGTTCGCACCACTCCGCAAGCAGTTCGCACCACTCCGCAACCAGTTCACACCACTGCGCAACCAGTTCACACCCTTGCGCAACCAGTTCGCACCACTCCGCAACCAATTTGCACCACTCCGCAACCAGTTCGCACCACTGCACAACCAGTTCGCACAACTCCACAACCACTCCGCACCACACTGCAACCAGTTTGCACCACTCCGCAACCAGTTCACACCACTTCGCAACTAGTTCGCACCACTCCGCAAGCAGTTCGCACCACGCCGCAACCACTTCGCACCACTCTGTAACCAGTTCGCACCATTCCGCAACCAGTTCGTACCACTCTGCAACCAGTTCGCACCACTCCGCAACCAGTTCGCACCACTTCCCAACCCATTCGCACCACTCCGCAACCAGTTCGCACCACTCTGAAACCAGTTTGTTCCACTCCACAACCAGTTCGCACCATTGCGTAACAAGTTTGCACCACTCGGCAACCAATTTGCACCACTCCGCAACCAGTTCGCACCACTCCGGACCCGTTCCGACCACTCTGCAACCAGTTCGCACCACTCCACAACCAGTTTGCACCACTGCGCGACCAGTTCGCACATCTCTTCAAACAGTTCGCACCACTCCGCAACCGATTCGAACCACTACGCAACCCGTTCGCACCACTCCGAAACCAGTTCGCACCACTCCGCAACCAGTTCGCACCACTCCGCAACCAGTTCGCACCACTCCGCATTCAGTTCGTTCCACTCCGCAACCCGTTCGCACCACTCCGCAACCAGTTCGCACCACTCCAAAACCAGTTTGTTCCACTCCACAACCAGTTCACACCACTGCATAACGAGTATGCACCACTCGGCAACCAATTTGCACCACACCGCAACCAGTTCGCACCACTCCGCAACCAGTTTGGACCACTCCGCAACCAGTTCGCACCACTCCGCAACCAATTTGCACCACTCCGCAACCAGATCGCACCACTCAGCAACCAGTTCACACTACTCCGCAACCAGTTCACACCACTCCGCAACCAGTTTGCACCAGTCCGCGACCAGTTTGCACCACTCCGCAACCAGTTCATACCACTCCGCAACCAGTTTGCACCACTCCGCAACCAGTTTGCACCACTCCACAACCCGTTGGCACCACTCCGCAACCAGTTCGCACCACTCCGCATTCAGTTCGTTCCACTCCGCAACCCGTTCGCACCACTCCGCAACCAGTTCGCACCACTCCAAAACCAGTTTGTTCCACTCCACAACCAGTTCACACCACTGCATAACGAGTATGCACCACTCGGCAACCAATTTGCACCACACCGCAACCAGTTCGCACCACTCCGCAACCAGTTTGGACCACTCCGCAACCAGTTCGCACCACTCCGCAACCAATTTGCACCACTCCGCAACCAGATCGCACCACTCAGCAACCAGTTCACACTACTCCGCAACCAGTTCACACCACTCCGCAACCAGTTTGCACCAGTCCGCGACCAGTTTGCACCACTCCGCAACCAGTTCATACCACTCCGCAACCAGTTTGCACCACTCCGCAACCAGTTTGCACCACTCCACAACCCGTTGGCACCACTCCGCAACCAGTTCGCACCACTCCGCATTCAGTTCGTTCCACTCCGCAACCCGTTCGCACCACTCCGCAACCAGTTCGCACCACTCCAAAACCAGTTTGTTCCACTCCACAACCAGTTCACACCACTGCATAACGAGTATGCACCACTCGGCAACCAATTTGCACCACACCGCAACCAGTTCGCACCACTCCGCAACCAGTTTGGACCACTCCGCAACCAGTTCGCACCACTCCGCAACCAATTTGCACCACTCCGCAACCAGATCGCACCACTCAGCAACCAGTTCACACTACTCCGCAACCAGTTCACACCACTCCGCAACCAGTTTGCACCAGTCCGCGACCAGTTTGCACCACTCCGCAACCAGTTCATACCACTCCGCAACCAGTTTGCACCACTCCGCAACCAGTTTGCACCACTCCACAACCCGTTGGCACCACTCCGCAACCAGTTCGCACCACTCCGCATTCAGTTCGTTCCACTCCGCAACCCGTTCGCACCACTCCGCAACCAGTTCGCACCACTCCAAAACCAGTTTGTTCCACTCCACAACCAGTTCACACCACTGCATAACGAGTATGCACCACTCGGCAACCAATTTGCACCACACCGCAACCAGTTCGCACCACTCCGCAACCAGTTTGGACCACTCCGCAACCAGTTCGCACCACTCCGCAACCAATTTGCACCACTCCGCAACCAGATCGCACCACTCAGCAACCAGTTCACACTACTCCGCAACCAGTTCACACCACTCCGCAACCAGTTTGCACCAGTCCGCGACCAGTTTGCACCACTCCGCAACCAGTTCATACCACTCCGCAACCAGTTTGCACCACTCCGCAACCAGTTTGCACCACTCCACAACCCGTTGGCACCACTCCGCAACCAGTTCGCACCACTCCGCATTCAGTTCGTTCCACTCCGCAACCCGTTCGCACCACTCCGCAACCAGTTCGCACCACTCCAAAACCAGTTTGTTCCACTCCACAACCAGTTCACACCACTGCATAACGAGTATGCACCACTCGGCAACCAATTTGCACCACACCGCAACCAGTTCGCATCACTCCGGACCCGTTCGGACCACTCTGCAACCAGTTCGCACCACTCCGCAACCAGTTTGCACCACTGCGCATCCAGTTCGCACATATCTTCAACCAGTTCGCACCACTCTGCAACCAGTTCGAACCACTACGCAACCCGTTCGCACCACTCCGCAACCAGTTCGCACCACTCCGCAACCAGTTCGCACCACTCCGCAATCAGTTCGCACCACTCCGTAACCAGTTCGCCCCACTACGCAACAAGTTTGTACTACTCCGCAACCAGTTGGCACCACTCCGCAACCAATTCGCACCATTCTGCAACCAGTTCGCACCACTGTGCAACCAGTCCAGACCATTCCGCAACCACTTCGCACCACTCCGCAACCAGTTTGCACCATTCCGCAACCAATTCACACCACTCCGAAACCAGTTCGCACCACTCTACAACCAGTTCGCACCACTCTACAACCAGTTCGCACCACTCCGCAAACAGTTTGCACCACTACGCAACTAGTTCGCACCACTCCGCAACCACTTCGCACCACTCCGCAACCAGTTCGCACCACACCACAACCAATTCGCACCACTCCGTAACCAGTTCGCCCCACTTCGCAACCAGTTTGTACCACTTTGCAA
The DNA here is from genome assembly GCA_023375785.1 of Penium margaritaceum. Classification (NCBI taxonomy): domain Eukaryota; kingdom Viridiplantae; phylum Streptophyta; class Zygnematophyceae; order Desmidiales; family Peniaceae; genus Penium; species Penium margaritaceum. The sequence continues at coordinate 4,081 of SZWC01029369.1, read as the reverse complement.
CCAGTTCGCACCACTCTGCAACGATTTCGCACGACTCCGCAACCAGTTCACAAAACTCCACAGCCAGTTCGCACCACTACGCAACCAGTTTGTACCACTTTGCAACCAGTTCGCACCACTCTGCAACCAGTTCGCACCACTCCGCAACCAATTCGCACCAGTCCGCAACCAGTCCGCAGCACTCTGCAACCAGTTCGCACCACTCCTCAACCAGTTCGCACCACTCTGCAACGATTTCGCACGACTCCGCAACCAGTTCACACCACTCCAAAACCAGTTCGCACCACTCCGCAACCAGTTCGCACCACTCTGCAACGAGTCCACACCACTCCGCAACCAGTTGGCACCACTCTGCAACCAGTTTGCACCACTCCCCAACCAGTTCGCACCACTCTGCAACCAGTTTGCACCTCTCCGCAACCAGTTCGCACCACTTTGCAACCAGTTTGCACCACTCCGCAACCACTTCGAACCACTCCGCAACCAGCTTGCACCACTCCGCAACCAGTTCGCACCACTCCGCGACCAGTTCGCACCACTCCGCAAGCAGTTCGCACCACTCCGCAACTAGTTCGCACCACTCAGCAGCCAGTTCGCACCACTCCGCAAGCAGTTCGCACCACTCCGCAACTAGTTCGCACCACTCAGCAGCCAGTTCGCACCACTCCGCAAGCAGTTCGCACCACTCCGCAACTAGTTCGCACCACTCAGCAGCCAGTTCGCACCACTCCGCAAGCAGTTCGCACCACTCCGCAACTAGTTCGCACCACTCAGCAGCCAGTTCGCACCACTCCGCAAGCAGTTCGCACCACTCCGCAACTAGTTCGCACCACTCAGCAGCCAGTTCGCACCACTCCGCAAGCAGTTCGCACCACTCCGCAACTAGTTCGCACCACTCAGCAGCCAGTTCGCACCACTCCGCAAGCAGTTCGCACCACTCCGCAACTAGTTCGCACCACTCAGCAGCCAGTTCGCACCACTCCGCAAGCAGTTCGCACCACTCCGCAACTAGTTCGCACCACTCAGCAGCCAGTTCGCACCACTCCGCAAGCAGTTCGCACCACTCCGCAACTAGTTCGCACCACTCAGCAGCCAGTTCGCACCACTCCGCAAGCAGTTCGCACCACTCCGCAACTAGTTCGCACCACTCAGCAGCCAGTTCGCACCACTCCGCAAGCAGTTCGCACCACTCCGCAACTAGTTCGCACCACTCAGCAGCCAGTTCGCACCACTCCGCAAGCAGTTCGCACCACTCCGCAACGAGTTTGCACCACTCCGCAACCAGCTCGCACCACTCCGCAACCAGTGCGCACCACTCCGCAACCAGTTCACACATCTCCTCAACCAGTTCGCACCACTCCGCAACCAGTTCGCACCACTGCGCAACCAGTTCGCACCACTCCGCAACCAGTTCGCACCACTCCCTAACCAGTTTGCACCACGCCACAACCAGTTCGCACCACTCCTTAACTAGTTTGCCCCACTACGCAACCAGTTTGTACCACTCCGCAACCAGAACGCGCCCCTCCGCAACCAATTCGCACCATTCCGCAACCAGTTCGCACCATTGCTTAACTAGTACGCACCATTCTGCAACCACTTTGCACCACTTTGCAACCAGTTTGCACCACTCCGCAACAAATTTACACCACTCCGCATCTAGTTCCCACCACTCCAGAACCAGTTCGCACCACTCCGCAACCAGTTCGCACCACTCCGCAGCCAGTTCGCACCACTGCGCAACTAGTTCGCACCACTGCGCAACCAGTTCGCACCACTCCGTAGCTAGTTCGCACTACTCCGTAACCAGTTTACACCACTCCTTAACCAGTTCGCACCACTCTGCAACTAGATCGCACCACTCCCAACCTGTTCGCACCACTTTGCAACCAGTTCGCACCATTCCGCAACCAGTTTGTACCAATCCGCAACCGTTTTACACCACTCGGCAACCAGTTCACACCACTCCGCAAACAGTTCGCACCACTTCGCAACCAGTTCGCACCAATCTGCAACCAGTTCACACCACTCCGCAACCAGTTCGCACCACACTCCAACCAGTTCGCAAAACTCTGCGACCAGTTCGCACCACTCAGCAACCTGTTCGCACCACTCCGCAACCAGTTTGTACCACTCCGCAACCAGTTCGCACAACTCCGCAACCAGTTCGCACCATTCCGCAACCAGTTCGCACCACTTCGCAACCACTTCGCACCATTCCGCAACTAGATTGCACCACTCCGCAACCATTTTGCACCACTCCACAACCAGTTCACCCAACTCCGCAAACAGTTTGCACCACTCCGCAACCAGTTCGCACCACTCTGCAACCAGTTCGCACCACTCCAAAACCAGTTCGGACCACTCCCCAACCAGTTCGCACCACTCCCCAACCAGTTCGCACCACGCCGCGACCAGTTCGCACCACTCCGCAACCAGTTCGCACCACTCCGCAACCAGTTCGCACCACTCGAAAACCAGTTCGAACCACTGCGCACCCAGTTCACACCCTTGCGCAACCAGTTGGCACCACTCCGCAACAAGTTCGAACCACTTCACAACCAGTTCGCACAACTCCGCAACCACTCGGCACCACTCTGCAACCAGTTCGCACCACTGCGCAACCAGTTCACACCACTCCACAACCAGTTCGCACCACTCCGCAACCAGTTCGCACCAGTCCGCAACCAGTTCGCACCACTCCGCAACCAGTTTGCCTCACTCCGCAACCACCTCGCACCGCTTCGAAACCAGTTCCCACCACTCAGCAACCAGTTCACACTACTCGGCAACCAGTTTGCACCACTCCGCAACGAGTTCGCACCACTCCGCAACCAGTTCGCACCACTCCGCAACCACTTCGAACCACTCCGCACACAGTTCGCACCACTCCGCAACCAGTTCGCACCACTCCGCAACCAGTTCGCACCACTCCGCAACCAATTTGCACCACTCCGCAACCAGTTCGCACCACTCCGCAACCAGTTCACACCACTCGGCAACCAGTTCGCAACACCTCGCAACTAGTTTGCACCACTCTGCAACCAGTTTGCACCACTCCACAACCGGTTTGCACCACTTCGCAACCAGTTCGCACCACTCCGCAACAAGTTCGCTCCACACCGCAACCAGTTCGCACTCTCTGCAACCAGTTTGCACCACTCTTGAACCAGTTCGCTCCACTCCGCAACCAGTTCGCACCAGTCTGCAACCAGTTTGCACCACTTTGCAACCAGTTCGCACCAATCTGCAACCAGTTCACACCACTCTGAAACCACTTCGCACACCTTCACAACCAGTTCGCACCACTCCGCAATCAGTTCGCACCATCCCGCAAACAGTTTGCACCACTACGCAACCAGTTGGCACCACTGCGCAACCAGTTTGCACCACAACCAGAAACAGTTTGCACTTCTCCGCAACCAGACTGCACCACTCCACAACCAGTTCCCACCACTCCGCAACCAGTTTGCACATCTCCGCAACCAATTCGCACCACTCCGCAACCAGTTCCCACCACTCTGCAACCAGTTCGCACCACTCCGCAACAAGTTCGCACCACTCCTCAACCAGTTTGCATTACTCCGCAACCCGTTCGCAACTATCTGCGACCAGTTCGCACCACTCCACAGCCAGTTCGCACCACTCCAGAACCTGTTCACACCACTCCGCAGCCAGTTTGCACCACTCCGCAACCAGTTCGCACCATTCCGCAAAGAGTTCGCACCACTCCGCAACCCGTTCGCACCACTTCCCAACCAGTTTGCACCTCTCCGCAACCAGTTCAAACCATTTCGCAACCAGTTTGCACCACTCTACAACCAGTTCGCACAACTCCAGCAATTGTTTGCACCACTCCACAACCAGTTTGCACCACTCCGCAACCAGTTTGCAGCATTCCGCAACCAGTTCGCACCAGTCCACAACCAGTTTGCACAACTCCGCTACCAATTCGCACCACTCCGCAATCATTTCGCACCACTCCGCGACCAGTTTGCACCACCCCACAAACAGTTCGTACCACTCCGCAACCAGTTTGCACCACTCCGCAACCAGTTCGCACCACTCCGCAACCCGTTTG